>JAXIVJ010016722.1:0-25000 GCA_036785665.1 Chirona hameri | reverse complement strand
TCAAGCTTCGCTTCTTGCCTCTCACTCTCACAGCGGTGGCACGAGATGCTTTCGAAGCACTTCCACCGGAGGAGAGAGAAACGTACAGTGTGGCTGTGGCTGGTTTGCGGCGATTTTTTGACAGGTCGAGTACGCTCGAAGCACACAGCAGGCTCCGTGAGCTAAAGTTCGACCCAACGTCATCACTTAACACGTATGTTGTCCAGTTTAAGCAGCTGGTTAAAGAAGCGTTCCCCGGCATCAGTAGCGACCCGGTGCTGTTTCATTCCTTTCTCACAACCCTCCCTCCTCGGTACCAGCAGCAGATCATAGCTGCTGGGGTCCCTACTTTCGACGAGGCAGTGGACAAGGTACGTAACCTCATTCAGAGTGAGCGGATCCCGACAGCTGTCCGTCAGGTGTCCACAGCTGGTACGGACGGGACGGTGTTGGAGCAGATTCTCTACCGGCTGGAGCAGCTTGAGAAACAGGTGAGAAGCTCGGATGGTCGAGCACCGGTAGCCCAGGGACGTGGTGCTGACAGGGGGCGCGGCTGGTCTGGACGTGACCGGCGAGCTGACAGGGCTGACGGGGGTGACGGTGACCGGCTATCCTGCTTTGCGTGTGGTAGCCAGTCTCATCTCCGCAGGGCATGTCCTCACAAGCAGTCTCGCTGTTACGAGTGTGGTGAGGTGGGCCACTTGGCACGTGTGTGCACTCGGGGAAACGAGCTGGGGGTCACGGCTCAGAGCGCAAGCCCGTGGCCCCGAAACGCCCGTTAAGCGCAGCACCGTCTGAGTTGAGTAACGATGCTGCCAGTTTAGTGCTCGATGACCGAATGACGTTTTCAGGTGCAATTTCAGGTGTGCCGTGTAACTTTCTCCTGGATACTGGGTCTACAATTAACGTGTTAAACAAAGCGGTTTTTGACGTCCTCCCCAATGCTGTTCTCCAGAGGACCGCCACCAGAGCGAGAACAGTTTCACAGGGCGAGCTGCCGCTGCTGGGGCGAACTAAGGTGCCGATTCAGGTCGCAAACCGTACTCATTTAGTTTATTTCTATATCACCGAGGATATTGATGTTCCTTGCCTCCTCGGTTTGGAGTTTTTGCAGGTAGTGCCCTGTGTTATCGATCTGGCCAGTAAGCGACTGCTGCTGGTTGAACAAAACCATGTGCGGTCGATATCTGCTGAGAAGACTTCTGTTGGCCGAGCAGTCTTAGGCCGTGACTTTTCCTTGCCCCCAGCAGCTGAGTGTTTTGTGAAAGGCTATGCACATCTCTGTGATCACTCGGGTCCCGTTCTTGTGGAGCCGTGCCTCGAAATTCCCGGTGTGGAGGTGGTGAGATGCCTCGCCACTGTCTCCTACTCGTCTGTTCCCCTGCTGATACGGAATGTGACGACTGACTACATTACGCTTCCGAAACATTCGCAGGTGGCAGAGCTGGAGGTTAGCTTTGAGGAGGTGGCGTCTGAGCCCCGATCAGAGGGCAGCGAGTCTGTCGATCTCGGGTCGTCTGTTGATCTGTCTGGTGCTGACCTCTCTGACCCACAGCGACAGGCCATGTTCAGAGTTCTAGAGAAGCACAGCAGCATGTTCGACGGCCATATCGGCCATACCACGCTGGTGACGCACCGTATTGACACTGGTGACCATCCCCCGATACGTCAGTCACCGCGCGTCGCATTCCCCCGCATGTGAAGGATGCAGTGAGGGAGCAGCTTGATCAGCTGGTCAGAGATGGTGTTCTCGAAGAGTCTGAAGGCAGCTGGTCCTCTCCCATCTGCCTGGTTAAGAAAAAATCCGGTGACCTGAGGATTTGTGCCGATATGCGAAAACTGAATGCCTGTACTCGTCTACCAGCGTATCCGATTCCACGAATCGATGATACGTTGGATGCACTGTCTGGATCCTCCTTATATTGTATCCTTGATATGAATGCCGCGTATCACCAAGTGTCGATTGATCCGGCTGATCGTGACAAGGCTACGATTACTACACCGTTCGGCAACCTTAGATATAAGCGCATGTGTTTTGGTTTAGCTTCTGCCCCGTTCACATGTTGTAAGCTGCTTAACATCGTGCTGGGTGATATGCCAGCTCATTCATGTGTTCACTATTTCGATGACATAATCATTCATGGGAAGTCTTTCCCTGAGGTTTTGGCAGCTTTAGATGAAACACTTCTCCGGCTGCGTGCAGCGGGTCTCACGCTCAACCTGAGTAAGTGCCAGTTTTTCAGAAGAGAAGTCAAGTTTCTCGGTCATGTGGTCTCGGGTCAGGGTCTTTCAGCTGATCCTGATAAGGTCCAGAAAGTAAGGGATTGGCCGCTTCCACGGACGATGAAGGAAGTGTCCAGCTTTTTGGGTCTCTGCTCATATTTTCGTAAGTACGTTAAGACTTTCGCCACCATAGCTGCTCCGCTGTTTCGCCTCACAAGCAAGAATGTTCAGTTTCAGTGGTCACCGGAGGCGGATGACGCATTTGTGCAGCTTAAGAGGGCTCTGAGTGAGGCCCCGATAGTCGCTTTTCCCAGGTTCGGTAACGGAGGAGGAGCATTCACGCTGGATTGTGACGCAAGTGACCAGGGCATTGGTGCCGTTTTGTTACAGGAGCAGGACGGAGCCGAGCGTGTCATTGCTTATGGTAGTCACACACTGTCTAAAGCTCAGAAAAATTATGGTACCACGAAAAGGAATTGTTGGCATGTGTGGTGTTTGTCCAAGAATTCGCTCATTACCTTAAAGGCAAGGAGTTCAGGTTACGTACTGATCACAGCAGCCTGCAATGGCTGTACAATTTCAAAAAAAACCACAGGTATGCTGGCCCGGTGGCTGGAGATCATGGGTAATTTTCATTTTCAGATCGTGTTTCGTCCGGGAGCGCAAAACGTCGCAGCTGATGCGCTCAGTCGGCGACCGTCTCCGAAGGAAGATGTCGCCTGTCAGACGGAAAGCTGCTTTCGCGTGTCGGCTCGAGACTGGCCACTCAGTTTCATACAGGGTGAACAGGCAAAGGATGAGGTGTTATCGGAGCTGGCACGCCTGCTGGCTGAAGGACCGTGTCCCCCTCGTCATGCCGTGTCCAGTGGCGTGAAACCGTGGCTGCGGCACTGGCAGCGGCTTCGCTTACTTGACGGTGTCCTTTTCAAGGTTTTCCGCTGTCGTCCGCGTGCCCCTGAGAGTTTACAGGTGATCGTGCCGCCTGGTCTGATTGCAGGAGTCTCACCTCCCTCCATGCTGGCCCGTGTGGTGGCCACTTTGCGTGTGAAAAGTTGCTGAAACAGGTTCAAGGTCGGTTTTTCTGGATGGGCATGTCAGACGATGTTGTTACGTTTTGTAAACAGTGCGACCGCTGCGCCGGGCGTAATCATCCGTCACCCAAACCTCGTGCTGCGATGGGTGAGCTGTACTCGTCTGAGCCATGGGAGATGGTTTCCATAGATTTCCTGACTGACCTCCCAACCACAGGCCGTGGTAACAAACACTTATTGGTCGTCTGCGACCATTTCACACGGTGGGTAGAAGTATTCCCTTTACAGGACATGTTGGCGACTACTGTGGCTGAGACATTGGCTTCCGAAGTGTTCTCTCGTTACGGATGCCCAAAGTATCTACACTCTGACTGCGCCGCCAATTTTAGGAGTCAGGTGGTGGCTGAGTTGTGCCGTATCATGGGCATCCAGAAAACTAACACGACAGCTTTTCATCCTCGGGGCAACAGCCGTTGCGAGAGGGTTAACGGGACCATATTGGGAATGCTGGCTAAATACCTGTCTGAGAACCATACTGAGTGGGACAAACACTTGCCTCTACTGATGCTTGGTTATCGCTCGCAGATCCACAAGTCGCTGGGTTATAGTCCCTTTTTCATGATGTTTGGACGTGCTCCCCGACTTCCCATTGACGCAGAGATTGACGCCCCGCACACTGCCCGCTCCAAGTCGGCTGTCGTGTATATTGACGAGCTGTGTGAGGGCCTTCGTGCCGTTTACCGTGAGGCGATAACAATTGCAGATGCAAAGCACCAGCAAAACAAGCGGCTGTATGAACGGAAGCTGAATTCTTTCAATTAGTGTGGGTGACCGGGTTCTGCTTTTCAGGGGGGTGGCTAAACGGGGGGAGTATCATAAATTCATGAGGCCCTGGAAACCAGCTGTGATCGTCGCCAAGCGAGGTGACTTGAACTACCGTGTGAAAACTGACGATGGTAAAATGTGTGTCCACCACAATAGGCTTAAGCCAAATACCGTCCCGTCTCCGGTGGTGAACAGTCCCAGCCCAGTAAAAGAGTGTCCTCATGTGAACGTGACGCCTGACCCTGAGCAGCCCAGCCCGTGTGAGATTCCCGTGTGAGAAGGTGAGGGAAGTCTGCTGAGGTTCCGTCCTGTGCCGCTGCCCCGTCGCGCCGCGTCCTCGGTGCCCCCATCTCACGGGGCTGAGTGTTCTCCGGATTTGACGGTCGGCGTTGATGACGCCGCTGTTGAGTCTGTGACGAGCGCCGACCCTGCAGATGCTGCAGTCGGTCCTGACTCAGCTCAGCTGGCTCTCGACTCTGAGCGGCCTGATGGTGTGGGTTCCCAGCTAGCATCTCCTGTGGAATTCAGGCGGTCGGTGCGCGAGAGGCAACCGCCCGACCGCTACGGGTTTAGTTAAGGCTTAGTGTTCGATGTGAGATGTGTTACATTGGTTTATCCTTCCCTCCTTCATACGACCGCCGGACCCACCGGCTTTAGTTAAGGCGTCCAATTGGGACTTGTGAGATGCGTTACGTTGGTTTACTCTTCCGTTCCTTTTCCCTAAGCACCTGGTCGCAACACTGCTTGCCCGTTGCTTTGAATGCCCCTGACTTGGTGACTAATCGGCCGTTGGTTGCCAAGTACGTACTTAAACGTGTCCTTTTGGGGTAAAGCGAAATCGGAGCCTGCTACTACGGTGGACCATGTCCTGACAGCCTTTCTGTACGTTTTCACTGTGCAATCTGATTTTAACGCTCTGCCAGGACAGAGCGTTCGAATTGTTACACCGAGTAACAATTCATTTCTGGTCCCCAGGGATGTCGTACGCGGAGGAGACTGGTGTCACTCTAGGGCTGATCTTCATGAGTGAGGAAGAGTGTAAGGGGCCGTGCCGCCTCTTGTCAGCCGGCCGGGCTGCGCTGCCGGCCGGTCGCCGTCTCCTCCCCGCGTGGCCGTCCTTGGCCGGGCGGCGCTGATTGGTTGTGCTGTGTGTGTCCGGACGGTCACGTGATGACCTTTGATCTGACCTGGTGTGGGGCGAGTGTGGCGGCCGGGATTCTTGGATCCGTGGAGCGGGGACGCGGGTGTGCTGCCGGAGTTAATACAGATGTGTCTCCGAAGCTGGATTGTGACTGAGTGGTGACCGGACGGCACGTCTACATTATAAGTAAGACAACAACAACAAAAAACGAAAAGGCAACCGAAAGCTCTTTAAAAATGCTACCGCCATTGGTGTTCTCAATTTTCAGCTTAGGTCAGGTCTCGGAGTTTAAGCTCCTGAATCCAGAGGCTATGGCAAGATCAGGCAATATTGATCTTGCTAAGTCAGAAACGATTAGCAAACGAAGAACGAACGAAACTACTAAAAATCACTTGCATCTTCATTGTGTTTCTATTGGTTGTTTATATGTACTTTACTGTTGCACATCACTGTTTACTCCCACTTTTATCCTTCCCCTCCCTATTGCAGTCCGCTGTGCGCGGCGCCAGCATGGCTGACGCGCCGCACTGCACCATCCTGATCCTTCTATCCACCCTCCGCTTCTACCCGATCACCTCACGTAACATCGCGACGGGCACGTAATAGCCATTAGTAGTGTGTGTCACATCGTGTACAATGTACGAGAGTGGATGTGCCGGCACGTCTAAATAAATATGAAAGGTCATACAGACTGTTTTGGCAAACATGTGTTTAGTTAATACCGTCTTAACCAAGCACGATATAAAAATAACTTTAGCGTTATCGTGTGTATCTCATCAAAGCGCTTCGAATCATATAATTTTTGCAATTGGTTTAAGTCAAAATATATTATTTCCTCAGTTCAGCAGGGTCATCCGAGGTCATCCGAGGGTCATATGGCGGCCCAGGTGGGTCGCACGGCGCATTTTTGTAAGCGCCTCGACGAGATAAACACAATGGTGTCCGTGTAACGTCTTTGTCTGTATTTAATCAAAAGTTGTTGGCAAAAACTTGTTGTTGGTGACCTCGGATGACCTCAGATAACTTTGAAGGGCTCACTGATTCAAATTGTGCTTGGGTCATCAAGAATGGCCTATAATAACATGATTTTGAAAGATTTGTTCTGATATAATGTGTATCACTTGAATAAGAAGCAATTGCAATTTTTGTCATTGACTTTTATTGGAGAAGTCACGTGTTCTACCTCACCTTAGGTCACCGATACACAATATCTGAAATAAGCTAATTGTAGGTACTTGTGGCCTAGTTAAATCCTGTAATATAGAAACCACTCGGCCAAAAACTGTGGCTGTGGCACGACCGCAAACGTTTTGGAGGTGGAATCACGTGACTTGACCTGAGATTACCCGAGGTAAAAAATTGCACACAATGTGGATGATTGCACACAATGTGAAAAATAACGCACAGCGCGGAGGCTCCACGACCGTCCCCATCACTTACGGCGTGGTCCAAGGCTCAATTCTGGGACCAGTGTTATATTTACTTTTTACTAATGACTTGACATCGTTTTTATGTGACACCAAGACGGTGTTATACGCTGACGACGTGCAATTCATCTACTGTTACCTCCCCAACCAACAGTGATAGCTACAACGATACATCGAGTCAACGCTGAGCATAGCGCAGCGATGGATTGTTGAAAACACTCTTAAAAATAACCCAATCAAATCTGACCTTGTTCTCATTTTTTCTCGACAAAGGATGTTTGGACACAATTTCGAAGTACGTTTTGGCAATGCAACGCTTCACCCATCTGGTAGTGCGAAAGTTCTAGGTGTCGTTTTGGACAGTAATCTTACTTTCGAAAAAACATGTTTCTATCATGACGCAACGATGGTACGCAACGCTGTTCGGTCTGTCAAAATTTTCGCTCCGACTGACAAAAGAAGTAAAAAAGTGTATCATTGAATCATTGTTTTTTCTCTCTCGCATATGTTGTATTGTGCGACGGTCTGGGCCGGCTGCAAGGCAACACAACGTAAACGTATACAAAAATAATTAAGCACAGCGCAAGAATTGTTAAATGCTGCAGTCGTCAGACACGTATGATGCCTATCTTGCTTGCGTGAATTGAAATGGCCGAAAGTGGACGAACTTGTTGCCGAGCGAGACCTGGTGATGGTACATCGTCTGCTGTATGATAATAATGCACCGATCTGTCGGAGAGATTTGCTGTCGTACCGCGAGAATGTGTCCGCCAGATACATCCGAGGTTCTGCAGCAGGGCTGCTGCACATGCCTCGAGTCCGTACCGAGCACTCCCGTCGATCGTTCAGATTTCGGTCAACAGCCAAATGGAACGAGGCGCCGGGTGAAGTGCGAGACGCTGGAGCAGTGACGGTGTTTCGTACGTGGATGAGGGAGTGGCTGATAGCAGATCGCTAACTCTGAGAGAAACGACTGTCTTGTGCTTGTAACGCTCTTGTGTCGACAATTTTGTATGTGGATTTATTTTAATAGTGTAACTGTGATACAATGTAAAATGACACTTGTTATGAAAACCCGTGTTTTTCGGATGACATACGAATACACAATGATTGATACCCAAACACCTGTGGCAAAAACGGCAGCGCGCAGCGCCGACTGCACCGCTGTTCTTTCCATCGAAAACCTTAGTGGGTGGGGTTAATAAGTTTGTTGAGTTTCAAAAATCCGTAGCTGCCCCTCCAAGTAACGAGAGGCTAATCATAAAAGAGTTCATAATCTGATGAAAATATACCGAAAACCATCATTATTATGTACGTTATACACGGTAGATGAACGACTGACTGTTGGAATGTCTGACGAAGCTTATAGAAGTTGACCCTGGATACGGGTAGAGAAAACAGTGAAAAACATGGGAATCAGCACATTATGGGAAAATCTGTGTTTTGAATCATATTTCCCATAATTCCAAAATAATTTAAAACACTTTTAAAAAGTGTTTTAAATTCGATTTAGAAAACGTTCCATTTCCCATTGCTTCAACAAAAGCATGCCTTCGGGCGCCCTCTTACATACGTCACAGGCGTCTTGCCAGATCTAGTAGGAACTAAACTTTGAACCTCCTGGAAGCGAGCAATCAGAATCATTGATGAAAAGCCATACTTGTATCACACTAGCAAAACTTTTTGTTAAATACAAAATGTTAATGTTTCCAGATTTGGTAAACAAACAGCAAATAGTCATACTTTTGGGCTATGTAAAAGAAACTCTTCCTCGTCCAATTTTTGAAATGTTTAGCTACCATGAGCCAGTCAACACCAGAGCTATTCAACATTTTACAATTCCACATGCACATACAAATTATAAAGCATTTTCACTATCTGTCTCTCTTTGTTTTACTATCTGCTTCGAGGGCGTGGAATACAATAGTTTGTAAGTTATTTAATGATATTGATAATGTTCCTAGAATATGTTCCGAGGATGTTCCTAGGATACCCTAAAGAAATATAGTCATGAGTATATTATGCACCAGTACTAATTATTTATCTGTGGTGGTAGCGTTATATTTACTTCTTAATATGTATTTGAGCTGGTCCTGCCCTCTTATGTTCAATTTATTTTATTTACTTTCCTATCCTCACCTGTGTCTATTTTTTATCATTAATATATTCTTCACTTGATTCAATGTATGCGTGTGTGAATTCATGGGCCTGACTCCTGATGCAAGGCGGCGCAGACAGCAGTGCGGGGGGGGGGGGGGGGATTTGTGTGTGTGTGTGTGTGTGTGTGTGTGTGTGTGTGTGTGTGTGTGTGTGTGTGTGTGTGCGTGTGCGTGTGCGTGTGCGTGTGCGTGTGCGTGTGCGTGTGCGTGTGCGTGTGCGTGTGCGTGTGCGTGTGCGTGTGCGTGTGCGTGTGCGTGTGCGTGTGCGTGTGCGTGTGCGTGTGCGTGTGTGTGTGTGTGTGTGTGTGTGTGTGTGTGTGTGTGTGTGAGTGTGTGTAAGTGTGTGTGTGCATGTTTGTGTGCTTTGGTTTGTTTATATGTCTGAGTATAATTGTATTCATTTATCCCCATAACACCTAACTATAGTCAGATCTGGGTTTCTAGTGGGCGCTACTAGCTCGGCTACCTGTCCGAACGAATCTCAGTCCAAATCCTTTACTAATACAGGTGGCGGCTATCCTTTCCATGAAAAAAACGCGGCGAGTGGTGTGACCTAACGTGATTGCATACCACTATCCTCATTAAACACTCTGGTAATTAACGTACTCTGGTCACATGGGCATGGAAGGGCACTCCTGCCTACCTATTCATGGGTAGGGGAATACAAAAAAAAATGCATGGCCACAAATACTAAGGCCGAGCAACATGTGTGGGCGGGAATTATAGATGTAATTTGTACAACATGCTTGCTGGAACTGATTGCTATATTTGAGGTGTAAGTTGAAGTGGGGCACAACTCTGACAATTATTGTCATCCTGGAACTGGGCACGGATAATCGTTTGATACCCTTTTTATCGCGATTAAACGGTAACTATTAGCGCTACAGCGTTCTCCGTTCCCTAACCCTGAATTTGACCTTGAAAGTCACGGGGCACAACTCTGAAAATTCTCGTCATCCTGGAAATGGGCACGGGGAATCGTTTGAGGCAGTTTGTGTCGCGATTACACGGTAACTTTGGGCGATACAGAGTACCCTGTCCTTTGACCTTGAATTTTGCCTTGAAGGTTACGGGGCACAACTCTGAAATTATTGTCAATCTGGGACTGGGCACAAGGAATCGTTTGAGACCCTTTTGATCGCGATTGGGCGGTAACTATGGGCGCTACAGCGTTATCCGTTCATTGCCCTTGAATTTAATATTGAAGGTCACGGGCTTGGCTTTGAAGGTCACGGGGCACAACTCTGAAAATTGTTGTCATCCTGGAACTGGGCACGAGAAATCGTTTGAGACCATTTTGTCGCGATCGGACAGTACCTTTGGGCGCAACAGCGTTCCCCGTAGTTTGACTTTGCATTTGATCTTGAAGGAGACCAGTAAGGTTAAAATGGACCTGTTTTTTAAAGAAGTAGGTTCGTTTTGACCTTAGGACCAAATCGCATAAAAAATGGTGACCGACGCTGCAAACTTTCTGTGGGGCTGTGGACATCATGGACATTGGACATTCCATGCTAATTTAGGCGCCCCCAGTTTGAAAGGTACAATACGTCGGCAACTTCAACGCCTCGCCAGGCATATTAACAAAGTGTCACGGCTATTTCATGGGGACCCAATCGCAAAAAGTCAGGGGCCCAATCTAGGGCTCAGCGGCGAAATCAAGAATAGGCAAAAGTAGCTATGACCCACAGGTCATATGTTTTATAGGTAAAATTTTTGAGCCTTGATATCGTGCATTGGAAACAACATAATATTTTCCTACTTATTGCCTACCTACTGATGTGCTGATTCACCTACCGATGTGAATGTAGGGAAGACCCAGTGTACTAGCCTCCTAGGATATGTTTTGAGCTAGGGTGGGCAGTGGAAAATGCAGCCAAAAGAGGGGAGGAATGGAAACTTATCCTAGAGATGACCAAAAAGTAGGGAAAAATCACAGAAGTCAAGCAGTTTAGGAGCCAAATCGAAAACGAAGCATAACAACCTGAAGCTGAAGGAGGTATACAAAGCTTCTGCTCAGGTCCACCATTATAGATGTCTAGAGGAGATTATTTGCAAATTGCAATTTTGAATGACTTGAAGGAGTGAAAATGTAAAAAGGAGTACAAAATTATTGTCTTCTAAGTGTGATTTCCCACCAATAATTGGCAATTCTATAAGGACACTGGGAAGACCCAAAATTTCGCCTAGTTAAAGTTTCTAACCAGGCTCGTAACCACCACTGGGGTCACTGGGGCTCAGCCCCAGTAACATTTTCGGATTTTAACATTACACCTATGGGCGTTGCATGGAAAGAATCGACTTCCAAGTGCCTCCGTCCGTACCTACTTTCGGAAGGTGGTTATGCCTATGTTTCTAACATGAAACACCCCCTCTTTAACACTCGCCCTGGAGGGCCTTTGATAATAACACGCCCAGTAGCCTTTCTCATAAAGAATTTTAACAATCCTACTACTGTAGTACAGTAGTAGAATTGTAGTTTCAAGTTTACTACTTACTACTGTCGCGTGTTTCATAAAGCGTAGTACATTGTACTGTTGTAGGTTAGTAACTTTGTCAAGGTTAGTAACAGCTAGGAGTGGGTCACTCCAAAACATAAATGAAGTATTATTACTGTTCCCTCGCATAGAATGTGCGTGAAGAGTATTTTTTCTGCTAGAGCCAGACGGCAGGATTTTATCAAGAAGCTATTTGCCGTAATTAAACTACTCCTGACACCTTGCGTTTTAAAAGAAAGCTGAGCTTCTGAACTCGCCGTTGCGTAATGTAAACAAAACATTCCGATGGCCATATTTGCGCGTGTCGGGCGGTTGGTTCCGTTGTGGTAGTGTATTGCTACCGAATTTAGAAACCTCAAGACGGTGTCAGAGCGTCAATACAAAGTAAGTAATATCGGCTAATTAAAACCCGGCTTGTGATTCACCTTTCACTAGTTTGGCAACTTCCAAACGTTATAGGCCTATAGATGGGCGGATGCTGGGTCACCTGCGTTTGGGTTGCAGGTATACTTTATGGTAAAATAAAGACACATTTTGCTTTTTGTATATGGCTGTTTTGTAATAAATACTAGGAAAATAATGTTAAGTTATTTATTTTGTGTAATCGGTAGCGTCTGAAGGTATTCTTAATTTATTTAGTGAATATCATTTTACATTTGTGTTGGGTATGTTTGGTAGTGTTAACTGTTGAACAAGTATCACACATGTGCCGAATGATGCCAAGTTATGTTTTAATAGGAATGATTATCAGTAGAATGTTGTACAGGGGTATTCTCGTACATACTTACACTATATTTAGATTCAGGCAATGCAATGAATGGCACTGCCTATGCAAATATTTATTGTTTTATAGCCAATGATACCTTAGGTGGCGAAACAAAAGCTAAATTTATTAAATGAAGTCATCAATTACATAAATAGTTTACTTGTTTGTTAAACAGTTCATAAACAATATTTGTTTTTACAGATATTTTAAATTATAACCACTGTAACTTAATATCAAGAAGTTGCAGGAAATTGTTATTATCTATAATATGTTTAATTAGTGTCTGTAAAATTTAAGTTTATAAACTGTTTCAAAACAAGTATAACTTTATGAAATTGATGCCTCATTTAATTAATTTTGTATTTGTTTCACCACCAAGAGCATCATTAACCATAAAACAGCAAAATGCACTCAATCAAGTGGTAGGATCCATCTGTATAACACCTTGTAAGTTTGTATGTGTATTATTCAATATCATGATTTCTTGTTCTCTTTTCCAGAACCTTTTCTGAGGCATCATCCTGGAGGAGACATCACAACAGGCTGAGTGCAAGACAACCTTTGTAATTCGTGAACTGCCGTCCATCCAAGGGCGTCGCTACCTTCCAAAAGTTTGTGGGGTGGGGGCGGAGCCGGAGGCATTTTTAAGTAGATTCTTGACATGCAACGCCCATAGGCGTAATGTTAAAATCTGAAAATGTTCGTCCCCTCACCCCCGCCTCCGACGCCTATGCGTCAGTCTCTTGCCGAAACCCAGCATTGAGTGAAAACCAATGCAGCAGTGTCGACGATGGGTGCGTTGTGTTGGTACCTTGGCAGCAGTCACCTTGGCGGCATCGGACTTGCGGACAACGGACAACACGAAGGGTCGAATGTGGAGCGTGTTTCGGAACAGACCGATGCCAGTGAAACCGGTGCTGGGAGGTGGTGGATGTGTCGGCATGAGCAGACTTACGGTACAACAGCACCTCGTGGGGTGGCATGCCTACACCGCCAACTAAACACACTTTCAAGCTTCATATATGTGCCACTTAATTTCAGGGAAACACTTATCGTGATCCGAGTAATTCGGTGAAGTGTTGATAATCCAGCTATTACTGTTATAACAATATTAAAATACTTAACCCGCGACTTACTGGGGGGGGGGGCTATTATTTGCCCCCCCCCCTCCCGTTATTTTGCAATAACTCCTCAACCAACACCGGTATCATCACCAAACTTGCAGTACCTTCTCTCACATCAATTCTACACGTGTTGGCAAAAGGAAAAATATGAGGCTATGATAGGTCAACCGGGAAGGACGTTAGAGTGACGTCATGTTCTTCGGTTTTTGTTGCAAAATAATGGTTTGCGGAAAACGCTGTCAAAGGTACGATGCTTAAGATAAACTCAATTGCTCTTAAATCAAATTAATGACAATAGACCGGGCTATCAAACTGCTGTCTCTTATTTTTTTTTTTTTTTGTAATTCAAAATTTTGATAAATCCAATTATGTGATCGAAACGTGTGCGGTGAATATGTGTACCAAATTTGAAGTCGATATCTTCAAAAATGACTGAATTATGACCTTTAAAGGACAAAAATCGACCACCTCTCACAGCATTACTATGCATAAAAACGTTTGTCCATTTTTTTCTTTTTACTTCTATTTATATGGAACAAACAGTGTTCTAAGATCACTTTTCGCGTTCTAGACGAAAAACCAACTCATAAACATGTGTTACAACGCCTAATGACCGTAATCTGCAGTTTAACCTTGTGACCACGGATGACCTTGACCTGACCCAAGGTCATAAACAGCTTAGAAAGGTACTTAGAAGTGTCAGACACACGAATGATACCGATTTATCGACAGCTTATGCGTTTAATATCGTAATATTGCGCGACAATTCCATCCATCGAGACCTTTTGACACGGTCAAACATTTTGTACTTGACCTGACCTGTGACGTCATCAGTGACCCCGAGGTGAACAATATTATGCTTCCCTCGATACATTTCCCAGGGCTATCGAATGCCGTTTGAATTTTTACATTCGGTCCAGTAGTTCCGGAGATCCGAGGGGGGGGGGGAAATAGCCCCCCCCCCCCCCCCCCTCCCCCGAGTAAGTCGCGTTATGAAATATACCCCAGTAACTCGCGGGTTAATGATAAAACGGAACTCTGAAGCGTAAGTACCTGTGAAGGCTCGTGCAAGGTGCGAAAAGATGAGGAACGGAGAAACTTAATGCTAGAAATGGGCACATGTTTGATGGTGAACGTAATTATCAATAACGTGTATTATATAGAACGTCAATCTCAGGTAGGAAGCACAAATGACTTACACTAACAGTCACACGCATTGCTGATGCCTATACCAGTTAACCCTATTAGTGACAGGCTCCTGGCTACCCCTATTAGTGGCAGGGGGGGGGCTGATTCACCCCCCGGAGATCTCGAAATCTACTAGTCTGATTTTACAAATTCAAACAGGGTTTGACTCCACTCAAACTGATCTACATTCTAAAAAAAAATTGCCGACAGGCGGTCAAAATGCACAAATTTTATAACCTTTTTAATCCCTCTTAACTCCTGGTTCTATATAACGATTTTGACAAAACTTATATGGATCGACAGCAAATTAATACAAAATTGATAAATCCTGGTCACATTTGAAAATTCATAATTTGTAGGCGTTTCCAGGGCGAAAGTATGCGATTTTGTTTTAATTCTTGAAAGTTCATGAAGTATTCAGACAAACTGCCCAGACTAGTTTTACGAAAACTCAGAAAATTTCAGAAGCCTACGTCCAGCCATTTCGGAGATATTTGAGAAAAACACGAGGGGTGGGCAAAATTTCCCCCCTGCCACTAATAGGGTTTTAACTTTCGCCCTACGGGGGGGGGGCCTGACAGGCCCCCCTTGAGTTTTTTCTTGAATAACTTTTGACACATGCAGTGTGCATCTTGCTGAAATTTTCGGTAGCTGAGTTTAAAACAATTATACGTATGCTGAAAAAAATGGTTGAAATTGGTTGAGAAATTTGGGAAATAATGATGTTTTGATGACGTCATGTTGGTAAAAAATAGAAATATTTGAAATATCGTAGAAAACAGAGTTGCAAAGGAAATGGCAAACGCAAATCACCAAAGATACAAAAATGGAATTTTCTTTAAAATGGCAATCTCGGATTTTCACAATTTTGGGTTTTTGACCCCTAAAATAAAAAAAAAACAATGATTTTTTTGGGAAAAATCCCCACAAAATCAAAATTTTCAAAGATATAAAAACGGAATATATGTGAGAGAACTGAGTATGGACAACACCCATACCAAATTTCAAAGCAATATCTTCATTTTTGACTGAGTGATGGCTCCCTAAGTGTAAGAAACTGATGACGTCATTTGTAAAAAAAAATAACTTTTTTGACTTTTTTTGACAAGATACGAACAAATCATTACTTTTTCTGTATATCTGAGCTAAAACTGGTCTAGAAACATGCCTTTTTATTTACATTTATTCATTTCTAATTTTGAGGTTTCCTGAAGAGCAAAATCGCTGTTCTGGACGTGATAAATCCGAGGTCATTCACTTGACCTGGAAGGTCACCCGTTGACCTGAAACCTAAAAATCGCCTACTGTTAGACTCCTCTCATGACAGGTAACATGCTGGTTCTTACCGCATAGCTCTAAGTTGCTTGGTTTGGAAGTTATCAGGGGGGCTGTCAGCCCCCACCCCCTCCGTAGGGCGAAGGTGAAAAAGCTCCCGTAGGGCGAGGGTTAAAGGTACGTTTTCCCTCTTGGCAACGATCATTTGTGAAAAAGAAAACCGTTAATTCCCAATTTAATCATCTCTTATCGCAATTTGTTTCGTCTGTTGTTTCATTGGAAGTGTTTAAGTTATCATGTTCACAATTTTACAACGGTAAATAGCAGGGTGAAAATGCGTTGTAAAACTGGCTTAATTTTTTACTACTCCGTAAATCAGAGGATCTTTATGAAACAGATGCGTGCGTTTTAAAAGCAACCGTATCGTATCTGTAGTAACATTGTGGAGTTGTAAGTCTCGAGTGTAGTAAGTAGTGGTTTTTGATTTATGAAACACAAATTTACAACTTTACTACACAATCTTACAACTATACTACAGAATTTTACTACCAAACGTTTATGAGAAAGAGCAGCCCCCTATGATCTCAAAAACCACGCAACGTAGCGACAAGCCAAAAACGACGTTAGATAGTTGGAGACAAGATACATCGAAAGTATATCGGTCTTTTTTAGGTCAGGTCAATATTGAGGTCACCAGAGGTCATCAAATGTCAGATTTTCAAGATTTAGGACTTCGCTCCCGAAACTCCGAAATATCTCGGGAATTATGATAGTTAGGAACAAACAGAAAAAGTAATCGAAAGCTTTTGAAATTTACAATCGCCAACGTATCCTCAAATTTGAGCTCAGGTCAATAGTTTAGGCTCCAGAGGTCATCAAAGGTCAAAAGGCTATTTTTTGGCAAAACTGTTTTTCGCAAATAACTTTTTACCTAAAAAAGATAAAGCAATACATTTGACGCCATCGTGTTTGACTTGTCAAGGCACTTCGAAACATATTCATGTTTACCAGGTTAGGTTACCTGAGAAATTTGGCCACAGGTCAATGTCATGCGGTGACCCAAGTAGGTCATATTGCATATAGGGAGACGTGTCTCGATGAGACAAACACATGGGTACCATTTTCACTTATCTTTCGTCATTATGTCGACAGTTATTGACAAAACATTGCTTTCAGAGCATATCGAATTCAATTAGTTCCTCACATTGTATTTAGACGCTGTGTTGGATCTTAGCCGAACCGACCAGAGTAAAAACTATATTAAAATAGGCAAATTTAGTAACAATTTCCCATAGCACCATTATTATACAACACTTATCCGGGTTCTAAATATACAAAATGGATATGGATGGATTGAGCAAAGCCTTAGGAACAGAATGGTGCCATTGCCAATCTTCTGCGAGCTATATTGACGGTGCAATCAATAGTTTCGTGCTCGCGTGTTGTTGTTGACCTCACCTTGTACACAAAAACAAAATTATTTTGTAAAACTCTTGTAAAACAAAAACAAAATTATTTTGTGAAAAGGCCTACATCGATTAGAAAACCAATAGCTATTGTACCTGAACATCTTGTCTACATGTCCTATTGGTTTTCCTGCCGATTTAACGCGTTTTGTAAAAACGTTTTTTTTAAGGCAACCGCACGCAGACGCGACGTGATCAGGGGTTGAAAAAACCTTCACGGGTTGAGAGAAAAAAAATATAGATGCCATGCTATTTTCGATTCCAGATTCGAATTCCTCATGACAAACTGATCCGGAAAGGTTGCTTTTGCAGTGAAACAAAAACACTGATTTCGGGCAGGTTTTGGCCGCGAAACCGGTCCAAAGTCCAAAACCCTGTCATATATAGCACGCGCGCCGGGCCGGCCGTCGAACGGTGTGTCGCTGCACTGCTCGCCGCAGCTCTGCTCGATCCAATTCAAATGTATTATTAATCTCATATTGATTATGGGGATGGAGACATTATTGTTCAGTACTACAGTAGATTACAGGTGTGATGTGATGTATGACTGAAACAATCAAACCATGACCAAATCTACAGTAGATTACAGGTGTGATGTGATGTATGACTGAAACAATCAAACCATGACCAAATCTACAGTAGATTACAGGTGTGATGTGATGTATGACTGAAACAATCAAACCATGACCAAATCTACAGTAGATTACAGGTGTGATGTGATGTATGACTGAAACAATCAAACCATGACCAAATCTACAGTAGATTACATGTGTGATGTGATGTATGACTGAAACAATCAAACCATGACCAAATATACAGTAGATTACATGTGTGATGTGATGTATGACTGAAACAATCAAACCATGACCAAATCTACAGTAGATTACATGTGTGATGTGATGTATGACTGAAACAATCAAACCATGACCAAATCTACAGTAGATTACATGTGTGATGTGATGTATGACTGAAACAATCAAACCATGACCAAATCTACAGTAGATTACAGGTGTGATGTGATGTATGACTGAAACAATCAAACCATGACCAAATCTACAGTAGATTACATGTGTGATGTGATGTATGACTGAAACAATCAAACCATGACCAAATCTACAGTAGATTACATGTGTGATGTGATGTATGACTGAAACAATCAAACCATGACCAAATCTACAGTAGATTACATGTGTGATGTGATGTATGACTGAAACAATCAAACCATGACCAAATCTACAGTAGATTACAGGTATGATGTGATGTATGACTGAAACAATCAAACCATGACCAAATCTACAGTAGATTACATGTGTGATGTGATGTATGACTGAAACAATCAAACCATGACCAAATCTACAGTAGATTACATGTGTGATGTGATGTATGACTGAAACAATCAAACCATGACCAAATCTACAGTAGATTACATGTGTGATGTGATGTATGACTGAAACAATCAAACCATGACCAAATCTACAGTAGATTACATGTGTGATGTGATGTATGACTGAAACAATCAAACCATGACCAAATCTACAGTAGATTACAGGTGTGATGTGATGTATGACT
Organism: Chirona hameri; assembly: GCA_036785665.1. Lineage (NCBI taxonomy): Eukaryota > Metazoa > Arthropoda > Thecostraca > Balanomorpha > Balanidae > Chirona > Chirona hameri. The sequence goes on along the minus strand of JAXIVJ010016722.1, from coordinate 6,332 downwards.
GAAACAATCAAACCATGACCAAATCTACAGTAGATTACATGTGTGATGTGATGTATGACTGAAACAATCAAACCATGACCAAATCTACAGTAGATTACATGTGTGATGTGATGTATGACTGAAACAATCAAACCATGACCAAATCTACAGTAGATTACAGGTGTGATGTGATGTATGACTGAAACAATCAAACCATGACCAAATCTACAGTAGATTACAGGTATGATGTGATGTATGACTGAAACAATCAAACCATGACCAAATCTACAGTAGATTACATGTGTGATGTGATGTATGACTGAAACAATCAAACCATGACCAAATCTACAGTAGATTACATGTGTGATGTGATGTATGACTGAAACAATCAAACCATGACCAAATCTACAGTAGATTACATGTGTGATGTGATGTATTGACTGAAACAATCAAACCATGACCAAATCTACAGTAGATTACATGTGTGATGTGATGTATGACTGAAACAATCAAACCATGACCAAATATACAGTAGATTACAGGTGTGATGTGATGTATGACTGAAACAATCAAACCATGACCAAATCTACAGTAGATTACATGTGTGATGTGATGTATGACTGAAACAATCAAACCATGACCAAATCTACAGTAGATTACAGGTGTGATGTGATGTATGACTGAAACAATCAAACCATGACCAAATCTACAGTAGATTACATGTGTGATGTGATGTATGACTGAAACAATCAAACCATGACCAAATCTACAGTAGATTACAGGTGTGATGTGATGTATGACTGAAACAATCAAACCATGACCAAATCTACAGTAGATTACAGGTGTGATGTGATGTATGACTGAAACAATCAAACCATGACCAAATCTACAGTAGATTACATGTGTGATGTGATGTATGACTGAAACAATCAAACCATGACCAAATCTACAGTAGATTACAGGTGTGATGTGATGTATGACTGAAACAATCAAACCATGACCAAATCTACAGTAGATTACAGGTGTGATGTGATGTATGACTGAAACAATCAAACCATGACCAAATCTACAGTAGATTACAGGTGTGATGTGATGTATGACTGAAACAATCAAACCATGACCAAATCTACAGTAGATTACATGTGTGATGTGATGTATGACTGAAACAATCAAACCATGACCAAATCTACAGTAGATTACAGGTGTGATGTGATGTATGACTGAAACAATCAAACCATGACCAAATCTACAGTAGATTACATGTGTGATGTGATGTATGACTGAAACAATCAAACCATGACCAAATCTACAGTAGATTACATGTGTGATGTGATGTATGACTGAAACAATCAAACCATGACCAAATCTACAGTAGATTACATGTGTGATGTGATGTATGACTGAAACAATCAAACCATGACCAAATCTACAGTAGATTACAGGTATGATGTGATGTATGACTGAAACAATCAAACCATGACCAAATCTACAGTAGATTACATGTGTGATGTGATGTATGACTGAAACAATCAAACCATGACCAAATCTACAGTAGATTACATGTGCGATGTGATGTATGACTGAAACAATCAAACCATGACCAAATCTACAGTAGATTACATGTGTGATGTGATGTATGACTGAAACAATCAAACCATGACCAAATCTACAGTAGATTACATGTGTGATGTGATGTATGACTGAAACAATCAAACCATGACCAAATCTACAGTAGATTACAGGTGTGATGTGATGTATGACTGAAACAATCAAACCATGACCAAATCTACAGTAGATTACATGTGTGATGTGATGTATGACTGAAACAATCAAACCATGACCAAATCTACAGTAGATTACATGTGTGATGTGATGTATGACTGAAACAATCAAACCATGACCAAATCTACAGTAGATTACAGGTGTGATGTGATGTATGACTGAAACAATCAAACCATGACCAAATCTACAGTAGATTACAGGTATGATGTGATGTATGACTGAAACAATCAAACCATGACCAAATCTACAGTAGATTACATGTGTGATGTGATGTATGACTGAAACAATCAAACCATGACCAAATCTACAGTAGATTACATGTGTGATGTGATGTATGACTGAAACAATCAAACCATGACCAAATCTACAGTAGATTACATGTGTGATGTGATGTATTGACTGAAACAATCAAACCATGACCAAATCTACAGTAGATTACATGTGTGATGTGATGTATGACTGAAACAATCAAACCATGACCAAATCTACAGTAGATTACAGGTGTGATGTGATGTATGACTGAAACAATCAAACCATGACCAAATCTACAGTAGATTACATGTGTGATGTGATGTATGACTGAAACAATCAAACCATGACCAAATCTACAGTAGATTACAGGTGTGATGTGATGTATGACTGAAACAATCAAACCATGACCAAATCTACAGTAGATTACATGTGTGATGTGATGTATGACTGAAACAATCAAACCATGACCAAATCTACAGTAGATTACAGGTGTGATGTGATGTATGACTGAAACAATCAAACCATGACCAAATCTACAGTAGATTACAGGTGTGATGTGATGTATGACTGAAACAATCAAACCATGACCAAATCTACAGTAGATTACATGTGTGATGTGATGTATGACTGAAACAATCAAACCATGACCAAATATACAGTAGATTACATGTGTGATGTGATGTATGACTGAAACAATCAAACCATGACCAAATCTACAGTAGATTACATGTGTGATGTGATGTATGACTGAAACAATCAAACCATGACCAAATCTACAGTAGATTACAGGTGTGATGTGATGTATGACTGAAACAATCAAACCATGACCAAATCTACAGTAGATTACAGGTGTGATGTGATGTATGACTGAAACAATCAAACCATGACCAAATCTACAGTAGATTACATGTGTGATGTGATGTATGACTGAAACAATCAAACCATGACCAAATCTACAGTAGATTACATGTGTGATGTGATGTATGACTGAAACAATCAAACCATGACCAAATCTACAGTAGATTACATGTGTGATGTGATGTATGACTGAAACAATCAAACCATGACCAAATCTACAGTAGATTACAGGTGTGATGTGATGTATGACTGAAACAATCAAACCATGACCAAATCTACAGTAGATTACAGGTTTGATGTGATGTATGACTGAAACAATCAAACCATGACCAAATCTACAGTAGATTACATGTGTGATGTGATGTATGACTGAAACAATCAAACCATGACCAAATCTACAGTAGATTACAGGTGTGATGTGATGTATGACTGAAACAATCAAACCATGACCAAATCTACAGTAGATTACAGGTGTGATGTGATGTATGACTGAAACAATCAAACCATGACCAAATCTACAGTAGATTACAGGTGTGATGTGATGTATGACTGAAACAATCAAACCATGACCAAATCTACAGTAGATTACATGTGTGATGTGATGTATGACTGAAACAATCAAACCATGACCAAATCTACAGTAGATTACATGTGTGATGTGATGTATGACTGAAACAATCAAACCATGACCAAATCTACAGTAGATTACAGGTGTGATGTGATGTATGACTGAAACAATCAAACCATGACCAAATCTACAGTAGATTACATGTGTGATGTGATGTATGACTGAAACAATCAAACCATGACCAAATCTACAGTAGATTACATGTGTGATGTGATGTATGACTGAAACAATCAAACCATGACCAAATCTACAGTAGATTACAGGTGTGATGTGATGTATGACTGAAACAATCAAACCATGACCAAATCTACAGTAGATTACAGGTGTGATGTGATGTATGACTGAAACAATCAAACCATGACCAAATCTACAGTAGATTACAGGTGTGATGTGATGTATGACTGAAACAATCAAACCATGACCAAATCTACAGTAGATTACATGTGTGATGTGATGTATGACTGAAACAATCAAACCATGACCAAATCTACAGTAGATTACATGTGTGATGTGATGTATGACTGAAACAATCAAACCATGACCAAATCTACAGTAGATTACAGGTGTGATGTGATGTATGACTGAAACAATTAAACCATGACCAAATCTACAGTTGATTACATGTGTGATGTGATGTATGACTGAAACAATCAAACCATGACCAAATCTACAGTTGATTACAGGTGTGATGTGATGTATGACTGAAACAATCAAACCATGACCAAATCTACAGTAGATTACATGTGTGATGTGATGTATGACTGAAACAATCAAACCATGACCAAATCTACAGTAGATTACATGTGTGATGTGATGTATGACTGAAACAATCAAACCATGACCAAATCTACAGTTGATTTCAGCTTAATTTGATTTTTGCCTTTCTTGTGAATGACCTGGTTGGATTGAGCGTTCCATGTGAAACTCAATAACAATAAAGATTAAAAAGTCAAGCCCCTGGGATTTTTTAAAATAACATTTCATTTGATCGCCAACAGAGCTACGCTCACTGACAGGCGAAGTCGTGAAGATAAGATATAACCATAAATACACAACGCAGTACACACATCACATAATCACACAGCCTAAAGTTTACACTCACAGACTACAGGGTTAAAACGTACTTGATCACCTGTGCTCTAAAAGCTCCAAAACTGTCATAAAAGATGTCTGCGTTAAACGCACTGCCTAAAAAGGCATTAATTGCTCTAGGGAGCCGGCAGAACATCCCAGAGTCCACAGTTCTTACCCGTGCTCGAGGCACGGTTAAAAGAGAGACGGTGCGGGTCGATCGAGGCGGCACGTGCAGGGGAAACGACTCGAGCAGGACCTGTGAGTCCACTTTCCCCCGCAGGATGTTCCTCAAGAAGAGCAGGTCATGCTGCACTCTGCGTGATGCTAAGGAAGGAAATTTGAAATGGAGCAGAAGGCTACCATAAGAGAGAGAATTAGCTTGTCCGGAGGATGTATGAGTGAGTAGCCAAATGAGGAACTTGTGCTGCACTCGATCGACCGCACCGTGTGGGAGTTGGCCGCCCCCGCCCAGACCACGCTACAGTATTCTAAAATCGAACGCACGTTCGCGAAGTACGCAGCTAGCACTGCGCTCCGGTTGAATTTTGAAGTGCTAGTACCGACTTGAAAAGAACGAGTAAGGAGGCCTAGTGCTCGGTTGGCCCTGCTGACTATGTCAGAGACATGTGATGCAAAGGTTTTTTTGGTATCTAGTGTTACGCCGAGGTCCCTAATTTTGCTTACATGATCCAGTTCGGTACTATTCAGAAAATATTTTGTCTGGACGGGTGCACGCCTGAGAGTCATCGTAAACTATTTGCATTTTGCAGGGTTGAGGGTCAGTCCCCACCTGACGGACCACGCTGACAGATGGTTGAGATCCCTCTGCAGTAACAGTCCGTCAGCTGGGGAGGTGATTTTGCGGATAATTTTGACATCGTCTGCATACAAAAGGCAGCCGGATTCCATGTTACTCGGTAGATCGTTAATGAACATCGAAAAGAGAAGGGGAGCCAAAAGTGATCCTTCTGGAACGCCGGAGGTCACCGGTTTCCAGTCGGAGGTTTTACCGTTGATGATAACTCTCTGGCGTCTATCAGACAGATACGAGACGAACCATTCCAATGCAAGCTCCTTCAAGTGGTAGGAGTGTTTTAGCTTGTGAATGAGAAGCGCATGGTTGACGCTCTGAAAAGCGGCTGAGTAATCAGTATAAATGGCGTCCGTCTGATGTCCGTCGGATATGGCCTCCCACGCGTGCTTAAGATAAACACTTAGGTTCGTGCTGCACGAACGCCTAGGAATAAAACCATGCTGCTGCTGCTGCTGCTCAAAACCGGTACGACATGACGGAACAGCTCATCATAGACAACGCGTTCCAGTATCTTCCCGAAGAGAGGAAGCAGGGAAACAGATCTGTAATTTGATGGCTCTTTTTTGTCGCCTTTCTTGAATAATGATATTATGTTTGCCTGCCCCATCTCCGCGGGAAGACACCGGACCTCACCGACAGGTTACAAATCTTTGTAATGGGGATGACCAGCTCGTCCGCGCACTCCGTGATTATGCGAGCACTGATGTTGTCTGTCCCGCATGCCTTGTTGGGACTGACCATGGTGAGCGCAGCTCGCACATCCGCCCCAGAAACACGTATACGACACATGTTTTCGACTGGGTAGCTCGGGGCATGAGGAAGGTTCTGCACACGTGGATCAGTGAACTTGGCAGCGAACGCCTCGTTCAGTGCGTTCGCGCGATCCAAGTCATCCGACACGAGTACGCGATCATAGTTATAAAGCACCGGTGATATACATGATTT
>JAXIVJ010016721.1:10000-28088 GCA_036785665.1 Chirona hameri | reverse complement strand
GCATCGCACGTCTGGCTATTAATAGGCAACCACCGGCCCCACGGAGCTACCTACACAATCACATGCCTCAGATCAGCGTGCTGTTCCAGGTCCTGGTCGCTCTACAGAGAAAACTGCGTCTCGCGAACTCAGTCCGTACTCGTGGCAGCTGCAGCTGGCCACTCTCGGTCGCTCGAGTACTGCGACTGGACTGTGCAGATCGAGAGACGAGTTGCATCCGCAGAATCTCCGACGCATCTGACGCTGTCAGAAGGCGGCGCACTATCGAGAGATCATGTTCATTCAGCATGTCGTCGAACGTCCCCATCCCAACTCTAGAAGCACTGGGGTCACGTGTTCTCGTCGGCCCAAGCCAGTCACAATCGAGCACCGAAGTTGATGGCTTTCCTGGACACGCTTCTTTTGCTCCCCCGTACAGCTTACCCCACACACTGATACAGTACCGCATGTGCGGGAAGACGAGCGCTTCCACGAGCATGCGTTTTGTGTCCTTGGGCACTCTGTGACGCATCCTAGCCAGGCCCACCAAGACCATATAGCAGCGCTGTACAACTGCAGAAACGTGTTTCACCCATGTTAAGTGAGGGTCGATGATGACGCCCAGGACCTTGACACTGGAAGAAGGTGAGATTTCGTCGTTTCCGAAATGGACTGAAAAGTTGGCGTCCGATTTTTGACGGCTAGATTTCAGAATGATCATTTCTGTTTTGGACGGGTTTATTTTCAGCCTGTTTTGAGTGAACCATTTGAATGCGATAGAGAGATTGATTTCCACTCGTGTTTTGAGGGCCTGCATGTTTGATGGTGCTTCAGTGTCCAGGAACTGGGCGTCATCAGCGTACAAGATCATCTTGCCGTGGGGCAGGTGTTGCGTCAGATCGTTCGTGAATATCAGGAATAACACTGGGCCTAGTATGGACCCCTGAATTACCCCGTGCGTCACTCCGAGAGCACGTGACGATCCCCTTTTATCGCCTGCGTACGCCCCTGGAGCCAGTCAGCGAACCAGTCTGACCGGATGCCATACCATCCGAGCTTGTCCAGGAGACGGCCGTGCTCGACGCTGTCAAACGCCTTCGACGTGTCGGCCGTGACGAGTGACGTAACTAGTCCTCTGTCGATGTTGTCTGTGGCGTATACGACAGCATCGAGCACAGCCGCCTCTGTGGACAGACCAGGCCGAAAACCATATTGCTGCGGGCACAACACGCAATGACTCGTGAGATACGTCATCAGCTGAGTACAGATAACACGTTCACACAGCTTGGCCACCACAGGAATGATCGAGATCGGCCTGTAATTACTGGGATCACTTGTGTCACCCTTCTTGAACAGTGGAGTAACGATAGCAGCTTTCCACTGCAAAGGCATGTCACAGTTCGCTATGCACGAGTTGATGATGTGTAGGAGTTGTGGTCCCACCACGGCAAACGTCAGTCTCAGCATCTCGATGGTGATGCCGTCCGGACCGCAGGCACGGGACGTGCCCATGCGCCGCAGCGCAGCGGACAGTTCGGGGAGCGTGGCCGGCAGCGGTGCGAACGCGCCACTGCACACGCGCGGCGGGCGTGGCGGCAGCGGCTCTCCAGTGTCGGCAGCTGCCAGGGAGTGTGCCACGCCGGAGCCCACCGACGCGAAGAAGCTGTTGAGCCGGTCCGCCCAGTCCGAGTTGCGGTCTGACGCGCTGTCTACTCTGGGTTCGGCTTTCCTCGATGACACGAGAAACTGGCGGATGTCACGCCACGACTTGGACCTGGAGTGTTTGAAAGAAGTCTGGAAGTAAGATGAGCAGGCCCGGTTCAGCACCACCTTGACGGCGTTCCGGCGCTCACGAAACTCCCTCTCCGTGACGTCACAAGGTGTGCACTCTGTCAATGCGCGCCCGGTCTCGTGCAGCAATTGCCTCCTTGACGTCTTCATTTTGCAACCACGGGTACGGTCTGTGCTTCAATGTGACTGTCCTCATGGGCATGTGCTTGTTGATGATGTGGTCCCATGTGTTGTAGAAGCTGTCCCACTTGTCGGTGGTGCAGTTGGCGCCATAGGTGGATGTCCAGTCAGCTTGGAGCAGCTCGAGGCACAAAGCATCGGCATTGACGCGTCAAGTGGCTCGAACAGTGATTGTCTTGACCACGTGCCGCGTTTTGACGACAGAGACGGAGGCAGTGATGAGGTCGTGATCACTGATGTTGTAGGGCACAACTTGCGCGTCAACCGTTAGCTCTGGTATGCTGGTGATCAGGTGGTCAATCAGCGATGGGTTCAGTCCGGGATGGGTCGGTTCTGTGATGAGCTGCTTCAGCGATAGGTCGTTCAGCTGTTGGAGGTATGACGTCACTCCTGGCTTGTCAGGGCGGGTGACGTCAAAATTGGTGTCGCCGAGAAGGTAGATGGGCTGGTCACGCGCCCCGACTTGAGTCAGTTGGCTGTGCAGGTCTTCGATGGCTGGAGTCGGCTGGCCCGATGGAGGTCGGTATTCGACGCCAACGATGATGGGTGACCTGCTGATGATTTGCAGCCACATTGACTCGAGAGTGGACTTGGCCGCAGGAACCCGCAGCCGTTCCACGTTCATGGTGCTGCGGTGGATGATTCGATCATTCGATCCCTATCATCACACAGATAGGGATCGAATGTGCTTGTCGAGAGCGTTCGAACTCCCTTTTCCGCGTCTTTCTAGCCCTTTTAGTTTTCGAGTTTTCGAGTTCTAAACACCCCCCTTGGAAGAGCATTCAACGTAAAATAAAAGCAACCATCGATACATACGATAAACCATGAGATGTCGCTCTATGTATTCATCCGTCACCCACAAGAGGCTTAACCCGCCATTGACTGAGGGGGGGGGGCGTTTAACACCCCCTGATTAATTTTCGTCATAGCTCAAAAAACAATAGCGCTATCAACGTGAAACTTCGGGTACCTTCCTCTAAATCACGCTTAAGTCTTCTGTGAAAAAGTAAATAAAGCAATTTCGTCGATTCTTTTTTAGTTATATCGAAATGAGTGATGTCACACGAGTTTTACACCAAAATCAGTTAAAATGTAACAGACCGTACAAATGCCATATTTTGAGGAAAATGTAATCCAAAAACGTTAAAAGATAGCAAATGGCAAGGGCATGGCTTTCTCGGACTTTGGAAAATTTTGGTTTTTGACAACAACAAAAATGTGTGGGGGAATGTCCACAAAATAATTTGTTTTTCAAAGATATTCAAAAAGCCGGAATATCTGTTAGAGAACCACAAATGGGAAACTACCATGCCAAATTTCAGAATGATATCACCATTGTTGACTGATTTATGGCATCTAAAGTATGGGTAACTCATGACGTCATATTCAATTATTTCGTTTTGTGGCTTTTATTGACCAGATACAGACAAATAAATGGCACCAATGTAATTGTGAGACGAAACTGCTCTAGCGACATGACTTTTGTATTGATATTTATCAATTTAAAATTTTGACCTTAAAGGGAATAGGTCACCTTGAAAATGGTCTTGAAATTCAACCATACGGTGCATCTTGAGCTCAAAACTACGAATATGACTTTGGTTTGGACAACTGATGGATATATGTGGAGAAAGAAGTAAGTTTCTCTCCTGCATTTCACGACAAATCGTACGATAGCAGATGGCGTTCTGGCTCCGCCCCGCTCCGCCTGACGCCAAGTACAGTCTCTGACAAGGGGCCGCCGCGCTGCCCGGGCAGCTGAGCGGATATTAACGAGGCGTCGTGATCAGAGACTACGTGCCAGAGAGTGTACCTGCCTCCGGCGGCGAGCGTGCATGTCCCGATCGTGGCCCGGAACAGCGGACATGAAACCGGGCCCACTAGTCCTGTGTCGAAATTACTTAACGTAGGGAGGTAATTATTTCCCCACAACCCATTTTTAGATCTGCTCTACAAATCTGCTATCTCAGTCCAAAACCCCATGTTAAAGGTGAACTATTCCCTTTAAGTCACCTGAACAGTGAACATGACCTGAACTTCACATTAACTTCACGTAAATGAAGTCAGGTGGTAAAATGACAATCACTATCGAATTATCCGCTGAAAATTGTTCATAAAAAATGTGTTGCATGACTTTCGTAGATATTTTGAGCATAGTGACCTTTTGTGACCTGACCTTGACCTTAGTCAACAATCTCACTTTAGCTCATGCGGGATGTGTAATATCATACCTTTGACAGCACTTTGGGTGATCATTGTCGTAATCGAAGTCTCTGGATGGAAAGTATGGCCCATAAACTAAAATACGTCATCAGTTACCCACGTTGTGTGAATTTGTTTACCTCGGGTCATAGTCAGGTCACCAGGCCAGATCACGTGACCCTACCTAAAACAAAGTTTGCCGTCGTACTACAGCCACAGTTTATGGCCGATCTGTTTGAAACTTACAGGATTTCATAAGGTCATAGGTACCTACAATTCAAATATCTCATATTTGTTATATCGGTGACCTAAGGCCAGGTCAATGTCATGACCTCCCCATAATGTCAATGGGGAAATGTGCAAATGCTTACTATTCCGCGGATACGCATATCAGTCCAATTGTTTCAGGATGATGTTATCATAGGACATGCTTGATGATCCAGGTGAAATTTGTGTTCAGTGACCCATACAGGGTCAGCCGAGATCATCTGATGCCACCAACAGTTTTGTGTCAATAACTCTCCACAGAATGAAGATAGAGAAGTGAAACCGGCACCAATGTGTTTGTCTCGTCCAGACACGTCTCACCATATGCAAAAAGACCTACTTGGGTCACCACTTGACCTTGACCTGAGGTCAAATTTGTACATTGTACATTGGCAATCTGTATATCAATATTCGTAATGAGATATTGCAGGTGAAACATAATTGGCGTTCAACAACTGAACATGTATTTAAACACACCAACAGCAATGCATCGAAGTTCACATTCTAATCACGCATATACATCGCAGATACGGGGCTAAGTTGATTGTATAGCCTGACGTCTCAATAATATATCAATACACATCGGTCACAGAGTATGAGCAGCTATTGGACCGAGCTGGTGACCAAACAGTTGGACGCATACAATAAACACTACATTAAAGTCATGCTACAGCAGGCAATAATTAATACCTCCGGTGTCTCAATAGGTCAATCCGCATCACGTTATTGTGTACATCAGTTGACAGCCGAGCACTTGTCTACATGCTTCCGCAGTCTATCGGGAGAGATAAAGCCTTTGCCACACCGGCCACACCTGTGTTTGTAGTCGTGTGTGTGGTGACAGGTGACGTGCCTCTTCATGGCCGACCGATCCGAGAACCGGGCCGGGCAGAAGGAGCAGCCGTACGGCCGCTCCCCCGTGTGAGTCCGCATGTGTTTGGTGAGGTTTGTCCGTGTAACGAACCGAGCCGAGCACACATGACACTGGTACGCCTTCACGCCACTGTGAGACTTCATATGTGTGATGTAATGAGACACCACGTTAAACGTGGCGCCACACTGCTCACACTGGCGGACCTTCTCCCCAGTGTGGATACGTTTGTGTTGCGCCAGATGACTGTCGTGAATGAACGTCTTGCCGCAGACGTCACATCCGTACGGCCTTTGACCGGTGTGTATACGCCGGTGATTCGTCAGATTACCCCGCACAGCAAACGCCTTACCGCAGTCATCACAGCGGTGCGGCCGCTCTCCCGTGTGTGTCAAGCGATGGTGTCTGATCCTAGTTATAATGTCTGTGGAGTACTCGCACCACTCACACTTGTACCTGTCGTCCCTGCCGATGTGGCCGTGACGCTGCTTCACGTGTCTGTCCAGACGATCCTGTCCCAGACACGTGTAGTCGCAGTGGACACAGTGAAGGATGCCTCCACCTTGGGAACAGATGGTTACTGTGAGGTCTCAAATGGACAACATTTATATTTAGTGAATGGGCTGTTCGCTAGTGTATGGCAGCAGTAATACATGATTATAAAAAAAGGAAAACTAAATATTATGCATATTGCAAATCAGGGCCTCGGCTAAGTAATTCTCACTGGGGAGGGGTGGGGGGGGGGGGGGGGCAATTCGAGAATAAAAAATGTTGCTAAGGCATATGGTAAGTGTACCTATACATAGGTACTGATACATTTTAAGTGTGATAATGACAAACATAAGTGTAAAGCACTTGCAGAATTATCGCTGCCTGCCTGGTGGGCTGCGTTCAGCGGCACGGTAACATGGGACATATACGGCCTCCAGCCCAGCTTCTTCCGCATAATCCGCCGTTGTGGATGTGCCCAACGACTTGGCAATCCTGAGGACAGATATTTTATTTTCTGGAAGTGACTGCCTAACTTTCGGCGCACTGCAGCTACGCTTTTCCGCGCACCATACTGAGACTGCCTAAACTGCCTCTTCGTTTGAAAACGGCGCGTTGCAGCGTTTCTCGGGCCTTGACATTGTTGGCCTATAACATTCATCAGACTAATTGTTTCGGGGTAATTTTTGCACAGATAAAACCCCCTAACGTTTTTGCAACAATATAACCTAAAAATCCGCGAGCTTTTTAATATTTTTGGTCTTCCTACGGCTGATTTAAAAGTAACATTCATTACGAAAAACCCTGTAGCTTTACTAATACAACTAAATCGGTCGAAAATTAGCACATTTCCTGAAGGAATCTCTGAACAGCTTATACAAGGGAGAATTTGTTTTAACGCGCCATTGACTGGGGAGGGGGGGGGGGCGTTTAACGTCCCCCCTGATGAACTTTCGTAATAGCTCAAAAACCAATAGCGCTATCAACGTGAAACTTCGGGTACCTTCTTCTAAATCACGCTTACGTCTTCTGTGCAAAAATAAAGCAATTTCGTCGACAAATTTCGAGTTATAGCCAATTTAGTGACTACACACGATTTTTACACCAAAACCAGCTAAACTTTAACAGAGCGTACAAATGTCATATTTTGAGGAAAGTGCAATCCAAAAGCGTCAAAACATAGAAAATGGCAAAGCTATGGGCTATATAATGGCAACATCACTATCTCGGAGTTTTGAACATTTTAGTTTTTGTACCCAAAACCAAAACAAGTCTTTTTGGGGAGGGGGGGGGGGAGGGGGGAAATTATCACAAAATAATGTTAAATAAACCATGATAAAATAATTTGGAAATGGAAAAACTGATGATGACCTCACTCATTGAAGGAATATTTGACTTCAAACAATCTTTTGTTAACATGTATTTCTTTCAAACTACTACTAAAGGTCAAGGTATGCAAAACAGCTGAAAGCTTCCTGAAAATTGTAAGAATGCATACATTCTTACAGGACTTAACAACTCCAACACTATGCTTCGTAAAAAAAACATCCTAGGTTCTGTCTCCTCCCATGAAGACTCAAACATATTAACTGCGCCAGTATTTGTAAACGATGCGTGAGATGCGTCAATTCAGGACAAGGAAAGCAAAGCGATGCTAATGTCTAGATCTAACAAAATCGCGAGGTGGACTGCGAGGTGCTTTGGCTGAACAGGTTGGCTCTTATTCGACAATTTTGGCACTGAAATACCATGGAATGATACAAAACTAGGTTTTTGATAAGACAATTCATCAATTCAGTCGAAAACAACTAATAGATTTTGTAACATATTGTATTTTTTCATTAGTGCTCAGATATTTGCAGGGTGTCCAATGGACACTCGTCCTTTTGGCCATCACATCATGTCAAAAGTGGCAGTAAACTTTAATGTCTTTTTGAGAAGTTTACTAATTTTCACAGAAGAAAAGTATTCTTCCATAACCAGTAGATGATTTTGTATTATTTTATATATCAACGGCTGTATTATTGTCTTTGCGTTTGAGAAAAATGCAAACAATTACCAACAACACAGTCTGAAAAGGGCAGCGCGAAAATAGTGAGAGAAAACAAATACAAGGTTTAAGGGAAATAATGACCTTTTCCCACAAAAATGGAGTTAGCACTTGAAATCGCCAAACGAGACCAAAATATATTGTAAATTCATCACATTTTGCATGAAAACTTTCCTACCGAAAGATATTTCAAGTTATAGTTGATAAGCGTTCCACACTTTTAACGACCGGTACTTGCAAGTACTTTTGGTCCTCATCAAACTGCGGGCTTTTCCCGTATTGATTTTGTACGCAATGGAGTGGAAAATATATTGTGCGTTCTGCTTGTTGTGATTATATGCCCGGCGTACCTCTAAAACTAACAGCGATTGGAAAAAATGGCAATAAAATCGGAAGCTCATCGATGCACACCAACGGGGCGGCATAGTTAGTGGTTGCGACCCACAATTTGTGAAAATCGATTCATTTGTTTTCAACATTAGGAGTTTTGTATAATTTGTCTGTGGCTGTATATAACACTATGCTTTATATTATCATGAAGAAAAAAAATCCCCCAAAAACTAACAAAAACTAACACAAAACTGGCAATTAAATCGGAAGCTCATCGATGCATATCGACGGCGACCTATTTAGCGTCGGCGATTTGTTTACAAAGTCATTGTCATGCTTCTCGGCGCACTTAACCATTTGTGGCGAGTTGTTTCTGATTATATGCTGAGAAGCGGGTATCGTCAAAGGCTATAATCCCATATTATCGTTTAGTATATCCAAGTTCCGTAGCAAGCTTCGTTAATGACGTCACTGGTGCCATTCTTGAGTAGCATTGCAAAATATATCTGATTTTGAGTTGAAAGCTAATTAAAGACTTATTCAAATTATTATTTTTAAGTTTGAATTTTCTTGTTAATCATTATGAAAGGTATTTCATCACTGTATTTCATAGTAGTTGACACTTCAGAAACTTATGACGTATTGTATCCAATATGCATTCTCCTCGCCTTTTCCTATTGTGGCGCAGTGCCGAGTGCTTTGTGAATACTTGCTTGCCTGGGGTTCAAATCATTCCGCCCTTATTTCATTCGAGTTGGCATAGTTTGCATGTTGTTGTTATTCATGACATACTGATAGTCGTGCATCACGGATGCTTCACGGATTGCTTCACGGATCAGTTTGATCGGAAACGTCACAGAGCCTCCAAAAATGCCGCACTCGATGTAAACAATGGTAGGGAAGGACGAATTTATCAATGACCTTCATGAAGTACACAAGGTACTTGTTTTGTATTTTTTTTCTCTCCAAACTTGCAACTTTGAATTTGGGAATAATTTTATTTAATTCTTAAATTTAAATAAAATAATTTTAAAACCATAACGGTAGCCTAAGAAATTGTTGCTAATGAAATCAAAAGGTCATTATTTCCCATTAACATAATTTGGCATGACATTCAAGCGAATGGATGAAACTTGCACGAAACTTTCCGAAAATGTACACAAATTATTCCTTTATTTAGGCACATAATTATTTTCCTTTGCCGTTTATTAATTTCCGTCATTGAAATTAAGATCCAACAGGGTGTCAATCGACCTCGTTTTCGCCTCACTTTTTACAAGGCTACTAAATTATGACACGTATACCATCAGGCCTAAAAACATGATCATGAGCCAGATTTGAGAATACTGTGAACATTTCCCGCAGTATTGCGTACTTTGTGTTACTGGTAACTACATTTTCGCTGAAAAGCCAGGAATTTGAATGAAATTTAATTCATCTTTTAGTTCTGAGATGATAAAAGTTTAGCTGCATGGTCATAAACCACTCATTGAATTTTCGCGAGGCTAAAACGCGACTTTTGCCATTTCCAGTGAGGTGAAAAAGAATTCACCTAGGTGTCATTTTACACCCAAAACCACTTTTTTCAGAACACTGGAGCAGGTTATTCTTACCGCCAGCAGGCGAGGAAGACGTCGTAGCGCCGAAAACCTCCTCCTTTATTTCCACCGACATGGTGAGACCAGGCGAGGCATTTTCTGGATCACCTGTAAATAATCAGTACATATGTTAAGGAGACGTAGCGGCTTGATTGACCCTAGGAGCTGCAGACTGATTCCCCATAAGTACAATGTGATTGAAAGAAACAGAAGTAGGAACTACGAGAAGTAAGAGCGAAGAAGTACATGTTGGAAGAGCATTCAACGTAAAATAAAAGCCATCATCGATACATACGATAAACCATGAGATGTCGCTCTATGTATTCATCCGTCATCCACAAACGGCTCAACCCGCGCCTGCGCGACGCGCCTCCCCCCCTCTCCCCCTATCCTCCTCTCCCTTTCTCCCTCTCCCTCTCTCCTCCCCCCCCCCCCCAGTCAATGGCGATCAACTGAGACCCCAGTCAATGCCGGGTTAAGACCGTCCCATATTTGATAGTAGCAGCATGGCGGGAAATCAAGAGGTAGATATGTAATGATACCAGCCTAATGTTCTTCCCTGTTGATTATTCGAAGTCAAAACAACTTAAATATCACGGTTTTAGATGTTGTAAAATAAATCCTTTCTTCCTATTTGCAGGGGTACATCTAAAATTGTCCACTTATACAAATATTTTCGCCACATCAGGTGCATTTCACCAAACAATAAGAATAGCTGAATCTGTGGGACGGATGGTTAGTGCTCTATGTAGTAAAATTATGTCGCCATCCTTCGGTAAAGTTCGTACTTTTCACACGTGATCGAGCTGGGCAAAGGGATTTCTACTACCGGGGTGACGTCATAGTGAAGGGAGCCTGTGATTGGTGGACAGGGGATGTCTCCGCCCCGCTGACACGGACAGCGGGAGCAGTATGTGGACCGGGATGGTGTGTAGTGTGTGTCTGGCCTGTGTGAGCTACACCTGACACGGACAGCGGGAGCAGTATGTGGACCGGGATGGTGTGTAGCGTGTGCCCGGCCTGTGTGAGCTACACCTGACACGGACAGCGGGAGCAGTATGTGGACCGGGATGGTGTGTAGTGTGTGTCTGGCCTGTGTGAGCTACACCTGACACGGACAGCGGGAGCAGTATGAGGACCGGGATGGTGTGTAGTGTGTGTCCGGCCTGTGTGAGCTACACCTGACACGGACAGCGGGAGCAGTATGTGGACCGGGATGGTGTGTAGTGTGTGTCCGGCCTGTGTGATCTACACCTGACACGGACAGCGGGAGCAGTATGTGGACCGGGATGGTGTGTAGCGTGTGTCCGGCCTGTGTGAGCTACACCTGACACGGACAGCGGGAGCAGTATGTGGACCGGGATGGTGTGTAGCGTGTGTCCGGCCTGTGTGAGCTACACCTGACACGGACAGCGGGAGCAGTATGTGGACCGGGATGGTGTGTAGCGTGTGTCCGGCCTGTGTGAGCTACACCTGACACGGACAGCGGGAGCAGTATGAGGACCGGGATGGTGTGTAGTGTGTGTCCGGCCTGTGTGAGCTACACCTGACACGGACAGCGGGAGCAGTATGTGGACCGGGATGGTGTGTAGTGTGTGCCCGGCCGACTGTCGGATAGGTGCGAGGCACGGAATGGAGCATCCCCGGCCCAACCTCACCGTCATCGCCGGTACTCTGCAGCACCAGTCTGTCGCGCACCACGGCCACGCGCAGGTCACGCCGCTCCGGCAGCCGCAGCACCTCGATCGGACCAGAGTGTTTCGCCGGCGGTCGGCCGGCCTGCAGGTGCACCACACCGGCCGCTGACTGAATCGGCACCTGAATCCCCCGGCCACGACCCCTACCGCGACCACCGCGACCTCTACCCCGCGGTCGGCCGCGACTGGGCGTCAGCGGCGGCCGGTCGCGGAGTGGGGCGAGCACCGGGGAGCGGCCGCGAACCCGCGCTGCTCCCCTGCCACGAGAGGGCGAGATGACCGTCATCGGAGTGGCGACACGGGCGCTGCCTCGGCTGCGGGAGCGCTGGTCGTGAGAGGTGGTCTTGTACGGCCGGCCGTAGTCGGAGTCGGTGGTCGTGCGACTGCCTTGGGTCTCGTATATCGTCCAGATGGGGACATCCCCCATTCGTTCATCCTCCAACTCGTGCTCCTCCACCTCCAGCTTGACGAAGTGGGTGACGATCTCAGGACGCGGCGTGATATCCTCGTCGTCCACCCTGCGACACACATACACAGACACAGCGGAAACGTCACACAGAGCTCACTAGCTAACAACAACTATAGCGAACAGTCAGTTATCCACGGACTGAGAGGACACACCTGCTCGCCTGAGCACACACCAACATGTCTTCATCTTCTAACTTTGACACAACACGACACTCGGAATATCATTATATCATAATGTGTTAAAGGGACACTGCCTCTATCGGATGATATTGCAAAAACGGCTTACACAAGTCCTAAGGACTACTTATGATTTGTAATAGTCATCAAAGGCTTACCCAAGCAGCGCAAATACAAAAAAAAATCATTTTTTATAAGAATCTAAAAACTGTTTACGATTTCTACGCACCACTACATATGTGGATTATGGAAGCGCTTGTTCCAGTTAACTGCATCTGACCAACCCTCAGCTGACGCTATTGCAACAATTGGATGAGGCGGCAATGCACTTAACCCTATTTGTAACAGGGGGGGGGGGGGGGGGGGGAGGGGGGCGGATTCCGCTCCCCCCCCCCCCCCTCTCATGTTTTTCGCAGATATCTCCAGAACGGCTGGGAGCAGGCCCATGAAATTTTGGGACTTTTCACAGACTTCAATACGCCATTTGGAGTCAAAAATTTTAGTTCTTAACCTGAACAGAGGCGGTTTCAGGGCACAGTTTTGGGTGGGTTCGGAGGCGACATTTGGCGATAATACGGAAATGCGATCTTCACGGTTTCTTCCCAACTGCCTCAAGTATGAAGGGTTAATCGGTTTACGATGATTGCAACAAGTGAAAATTAGTTGATGTTAATGAAATATCATACAAATTGCATGGCAGAGGCGGTTTCAGGGGCTTGAAAGGGGGGGGGGGGTCCAGGAAGTATTCAATGCTTGGCGGGAAGCCAATAGAGCGATGTAAGGAGCATTTATACTGTCAAGATGTAAAAGATAGCTTCTGCTTCCATTATTTGCATAGTTTATTACATATAGAGTTTCAGGGGCGTGTTCAGGCACATGAAAAGGGGGGGACTGGCATGGTGATGACGATATGTCAGCGATAACGGCGCAATATACGTTTAGCTTATAACGATATACGCACATATCCGGCCAGAAAAGGGAATAGTCATTTTGTGCAGAGGCGCGCTCAGGAATGGAAGAAGGGGGGTCATATTATTGCAAGGAAACAAAGAGGCATGGGCGTACAATTACATAACATACTGCAGTTTTCGGATGAAACACGCACCACAGGCTACTCTACGAACGATTATAAGATAATAGGCGAGTCCAGGTAGGGTAAAAAGGGGGGTAAGCAATGTTAATTGAAGTTGTAAGTGAAATAGTCACTGTTGACTAGTTAGTATCATAATAGCGGATATTATACTTATCAAAAGGTCTTGCGCCGCCCCAGTTTGGATCCCAGATACGCCTATGATGAAGAACAACATGAAAAAAGTAACTATCTACCATCAGTAATATATTTATAGTGTTGGGTAGCAACTTGTCTGCGTTTAATATTTTTTCCAATTTGACCTCCCTTTTTCACTAACCTGGTACCGCCTATGGCAAAAAATATGATTTATAACTGTTTTGTCTAATGTCACAATCACATACCATTTCATTTATCAAAAAACAACATAAAATTGGTTGTATTACGCATTTCCTTCACCCCCATATTGAGTGACCTGCACACGCCCATGATTTTTGAATTTTCAAACGTCACCGTTATATATCAATTTCCGATTCAATCTCTATCGATTCCTATTAGTTGTGTTAAAATCGGTCGATAAACATGAAGGCTATGTTGGATCAAAAATACCACTAAAATTTGTAGTTTTTGCCCCCCTATCCAAAATTTAGATTTTGTTCTTATTTAGAAATGTAGATCGTGTTGAGGGGAACAAGGCACCGCTTCATTTTTGAAAATCGGACGGGTAGATCTCGAGATCTCCGGGGGCGGAATCCGCCCCCCTAGTTACAAATAGGGGAAGCCAGGAGCCTGTTACAAATAGGGTTAAACATTGTGGTTCCTGTTAACCACATCAAACGAATCTGGCGCATCTGGCGCACTTGAGTTGTTGCCACACAAAACCTCGGACGGAATCCAAATCCCTTCGGAATTAATCGTATCCCATCGGAATTAATATTTTATTTTATCCAATTATCAGGCATAAGACATGAAATGTTTCCTGACATTACAAATTTCGACAGAATGCTTAACCCCATTTTTAACAGGGGGGGGGGGGGGCGGATTCCGCCCCCCCCCCCCCCTCATGTTTTTCGCAGATATCTCCAGAACGGCTGGGAGCAGGCCCATGCAATTTTGGGACTTTTCATAGAATTGAATACCGCATTTGGAGTCAAAATTTTGAGTTCTTAACCTGAACAGAGGCGGTTCCAGGGTACAGTTTTGGGTGGGTTCGGAGGCGATATTTGGCGATAATACGGAAATGCGATCTTCACGGTTTCTTCGTAACTGCCTCAAGTATGAAGGAGTTACATCGGTTCACGGTGATTGCAACAAGTGCAAATTAGTTGATGTTAATGAAATATCATTAAAATTTCATGGCAGAGGCGGTTTCAGGGGCTTGAAAAGGGGGGGGGGGGTTCCAGGAAATATGCAATGCTTGGCGGGAAGCAAATAGAGCAATGTAAGGGGCATTTATAGTTATCAAGATGTAAAAGATAGCTTCTGCTTCCATTATTTGCATAATTTATTACATATAGAGTTTCAGGGGCGTGTTCAGGCACATGAAAAGGGGGGTGACTGGCTTGGTGATGACGATATGCCAGCGATAACAGCGCAATAGACGGTTAGCTTATAATTATATATGCACATATGAGGCCCGGAAAGGGAATAAAGTCTTTTTTTGCAGAGGCGCGCTCAGGAATGGAAGAAAGGGGGTCATATTATTGCAAGGAAACTAAGAGGCATGGGCGTACAATGACATAACATACTGTAGTTTTCGGATGAAACACGCACCACAGGCTACTCTACGAACGATTATAAGATAATAGGCGAGTCCAGGTAGGGTAAAAGGGGGGTAAGCAATGTTAATTGAAGTTGTAAGTGAAATAGTCACTGTTGACTAGTTAGTATCATAATAGCGGATAATATACTTATCAAAAGGTATTGAGCCGACCCAGTTTGGATCCTGGATACGCCTATTATGAAGTACAACATGCAAAAAGGAACTATCTACGATCAGTAACATATTTATAGTGCTGGGTAGCAACTTGTCTGCAGTCAATATTTTTTTCCCATTTTACCCCCCTTTTTCACTAACCTGGTACCGCCTATGGCAAAAAATATGATTTTTAACTGTTTTGCCTAATGTCACAATCACATACCATTTCATTTCTTAAAAAAAACATCAAAATTTCTTTATTACGCATTTACTTCACCCCCATATTGTGACTTGCACACGCCTATGATTTTTGAATTTTCAAACGCCACTGTCATATATCAATTTCCAATTCAATCTCTATCGATTCGTATCAATTGTGTTAAAATCGGTCGATAAACATGAAAGCTATGTGGGATCAAAAATACCACTAAAATTTGTGGTTTTTGCCCCCCTGTTGCCCCCCTATCAAAAATGTATATTTTTGTATTATTTAGAAATGTAGATCGTGTTGAGGGGAACCAAACGCCGTTTCATTTTTGAAAATCGGACGGGTAGATCTCGAGATCTCCGGGGGGGAGGGGGGGGGGGCGGATTCCGCCCCCCCCCCTGTTACAAATAGGGGTAGCCAGGAGCCTGTTACAAATAGGGTTAAAGGGAATAGTACACCTTTAACATTAGTTTTTAACTGAGATAGCCAGATTGTCGGGAGTACTGAGAAATCTCCAAATCTGAATTGTTTCCTTCCAAAACGACCTAGTTGCTGAGTTTCAACGCAAAAACCGTTGGGTATATTTGGTCATATTTTAAAGGGACAAATCTTGTGACGTTTGACATACGTCATTAGTATTCC
Source organism: Chirona hameri (assembly GCA_036785665.1). Lineage (NCBI taxonomy): Eukaryota > Metazoa > Arthropoda > Thecostraca > Balanomorpha > Balanidae > Chirona > Chirona hameri. The sequence continues at coordinate 12,152 of JAXIVJ010016721.1, read as the reverse complement.
TACCGCACTTCGTTTTCGCCAGGGTAATAGAACAACGTTTTCACTATTTGGACCGGCCGCCACCGAAACGCATCATGTGTTCAGCTAGAAATATTATTGGCCATAAGTTTGTCAATTTTCAATTGGATTTCCAATTGAAAATAATACCGACGCTCGTCTTGAAAAGGCCCACCTTTTGAAGGGTGGCTCGTACCGGTAGCTGCTATATTCTCCGCAATAGAAGCACATGCACCTGTAACTGTGATACATTTGGGATACAGTCTGCCTGTGGTTATAATTTTAAGTATCTCGAGAACAAATTATGTTGATGGCTGTTATGAGCATCATGAGTTACTTTATAAATCGTGTTTATATAGCCTTTGCTCATGGTAAAGTAGATAAATTCGAAAATTACAAAGAGAGATATACTAACTAATATTTCACCATTGCGGCTTCATCAGAGTTAACACAATTCAAAACACAGTTTTCCAACCATCCGATATGACACGTGACCCTAAGGGTCACGTGTCATATCGGATGGTTGGAAAACTGTGTTTGAATTGTGTTAACTCTGATGAAGCCGCAACGGTGAAATATTAGTTAATATATCTCTCTTTGTAATTTTCGAATTTATCTACTTTACCATGAGCAAAGGCTATATAAACACGATTTATTTTAAGTATCTCTGTCAATTGTGAACCGATTTCCAATTGAAAATTACCAATAGATGCTTAGTGATAAGACGCATTTGTTGATTGGTGGCTGGTCGGTGTTCATGCAATATATTGATTCAATTTTGACAAAGTTTGTTTACGTTGAAGTGCCGCTTAGCTCGAAATATTATTGGCTATAAGTTTGTCAATTTGCATTGTATTTCCAATTGAAAATAATGTCCACACTCGTCCTTGAAAAGGCACACCTTTTAATGGGCGGCTCGTACCGGTAGCCTGCAATATTTATTTACACCCACATACCGATCAACACACATATACACATTTGTGGGTAGGCAATCACATTTATTTATGCACATGCACATTATGGGTATGTGTTCACGCAAACGCCACTCCAAATCTACTCATACAAGGCCATAGTGTAAACATTCACACATTTTCAATCGCGACCAATATACTCGCGAGCCGTGACCCAGCGAAAAAGGTTGTTGTTGTTGCTTACATATTCCTGATTCAAGGTAGGCTTTTGCCGGTATGACGTCACAACTCGTTTTGGTGACGCAATATTATTGTGACGTCATATGTATCAATATCAATAGTTTCCAATTATGACAAATTGGTACTTTTTTTCTCGCAAAAACAAATGCCAGAAGCCGTAATCAGGACACTCTTTTCCATCATTCCACGTATTTTTCCCAATGTGTACTATTCCCTTTAAGCAAAAAATATAACTATTTCAATTGTTGCACAACGCTGCAATTAATTGATAGTGGTGCGTAGTAGAGAGCGGCTCGTCAAGGTCATTGGCTGGAAGAAAACCGAACTGTGAACGATGATATGGGCGACTGGGCGCGAATTTCGAAAACGGACTTCATAGTGTTAATCAGATGTGATTGCTCTTTAACATATTAAATGTTACATTAAAGAGACAGTGTCCCTTTAACATAGACAAATTTACATTAAAGAGACAGTGTCCCTTTAATTATAAAACCTAAACAAACTAGCACGCTGATCAGACACATCCGGACAGCAGCGGAGCGCCGTCGGAGCTGAGCAGCGGTCAGACAGCAGGCCTCCGACTGACCTGCCGAGGGCGCGGCGCTGTTCGGAGGTGATGGCAGACACCTGGACACCGTCCGGCTCGGGCAGCACCTCGTCACAGCGGCGCATCACCGGCCGCAGCGTCTGGCTCAGCGCCGTCTCCACCGGGCCGAACTCGTCGTCCCCGAGCGCCGCCTCCTCGGCCTCTCCGCTCAGGACACGTCCAGCACGACACGTTCCAGGTCGGGGGGAGCAGCTGAGCCGCTTGGACCGGGTGTGGGGTCCTCCTCCATCGCCTCCACTGGGTCACTCTGTGAGTCGTCTGAACCACACATCCCAAAAGACAAGCAGGATGTGTCACAAGGTTACGATTGCAATGATTTGTTTTTCTAGTCACAATTATGAAAACACAAAAAGAGCAAAAATATTAAAATAAGATGTGATGCAAATGATATCGAAAA
>JAXIVJ010016720.1:20000-28092 GCA_036785665.1 Chirona hameri | reverse complement strand
GAGGCAGAGGTGAGCTGCCTACCCGCTCCACGGTCTGGTTGACACACAGAGACAGCAGGGGTCAGTCACATGTACGCACAAACACACGGAAAGGCACACACGCGGGCGCTGACACACGCCGAGGGGCTTTGGGTCAGGCTGACTACTTGAGATTAAAGGTAAGTTAGAGTCACGATGTCGTCGTTTTATGACTGGATGTTGGTCATTACTTCAAAGCAATGCTCCAATAATATCGTTTACGATCAGGTGTCAGATAGTCATTTACTTCAATGGAATTGTGTACCAATTTGCGGGGATCATATCTGTCCATTTCATGAACAGCAGGTCACGTCATGTCACGTATGGGCAGCTCATGTCACGTTATATCAACTCAGTTCCCACCAGACCGCTTCCCCACACCCTCCCCGTCCTCTGACCTGCAGTCGTCGGTGACATCCCTTCCTCAGAGCTTTGTCGATGTCCACTCCGCTGAAGAAGAACACCGCCTGAGGCAGGTCGTCCAGCCCCAGCCGCAGCGCAAACAGGGAGCGGGTCAGCAGGCTGGTGATGTGCAGAGCCAGGGCCGCTCGGTACCGGTCCTCCGACCGCACCATCTGAGAACAGTGAGCGGGTCAGCAGGCTGGTGATGTGCAGAGCCAGGACTCCTCCGGCCACACCATGTACCTGAGAACAGTGAGCGGGTCAGCAGGCTGGTGATGTGCAGAGCCAGGACTCCTCCGACCACACCATGTACCTGAGAACAGGGAGCGGGTCAGCAGGCTGGTGATGTGCAGAGCCAGGGCCGCTCGGTACCGGTCCTCCGACCGCACCATCTGAGAACAGTGAGCGGGTCAGCAGGCTGGTGATGTGCAGAGCCAGGACCGCTCGGTACCGGTCCTCCGACCGCACCATCTGAGAACAGTGAGCGGGTCAGCAGGCTGGTGATGTGCAGAGCCAGGGCCGCTCGGTACCGGTCCTCCGACCGCACCATCTGAGAACAGTGAGCGGGTCAGCAGGCTGGTGATGTGCAGAGCCAGGGCCGCTCGGTACCGGTCCTCCGACCGCACCATCTGAGAACAGTGAGCGGGTCAGCAGGTTGGTGATGTGCAGAGCCAGGACTCCTCCGGCCGCACCATGTACCTGAGAACAGGGAGCGGGTCAGGAGGCTGGTGATGTGCAGAGCCAGGACTCCTCCGGCCGCACCATGCACCTGAGAACAGTGAGCGGGTCAGCAGGCTGGTGATGTGCAGAGCCAGGACTCCTCCGGCCGCACCATGCACCTGAGAACAGTGAGCGGGTCAGCAGGTTGGTGATGTGCAGAGTCAGGACTCCTCCGACCGCACCATGTACCTGAGAACAGGGAGCGGGTCAGCAGGCTGGTGATGTGCAGAGCCAGGACTCCTCCGGCCGCACCATGTACCTGAGAACAGGGAGCGGGTCAGCAGGCTGGTGATGTGCAGAGCCAGGACTCCTCCGGCCGCACCATGTACCTGAGAACAGGGAGCGGGTCAGCAGGCTGGTGATGTGCAGAGCCAGGACTCCTCCGGCCGCACCATGTACTTGAGAACAGGGAGCGGGTCAGCAGGTTGGTGATGTGCAGAGCCAGGACTCCTCCGACCGCACCATGTACCTGAGAGCAGTGAGCGGGTCAGCAGGCTGGTGATGTGCAGAGCCAGGGCCGCTCGGTACCGGTCCTCCGGCCGCACCATGTACCTGAGAGCAGTGAGCGGGTCAGCAGGCTGGTGATGTGCAGAGCCAGGACTCCTCCGGCCGCACCATGTACCTGAGAACAGGGAGCGGGTCAGCAGGTTGGTGATGTGCAGAGCCAGGACTCCTCCGGCCGCACCATGTACCTGAGAACAGTGAGCGGGTCAGCAGGCTGGTGATGTGCATAGCCAGGGCCGCTCGGTACCGGTCCTCCGACCTCACCATCTGAGAACAGTGAGCGGGTCAGCAGGCTGGTGATGTGCAGAGCCAGGACTCCTCCGACCACACCATGTACCTGAGAACAGGGAGCGGGTCAGCAGGCTGGTGATGTGCATAGCCAGGACTCCTCCGGCCGCACCATGTACCTGAGAACAGTGAGCGGGTCAGCAGGCTGGTGATGTGCAGAGCCAGGACCGCTCGGTACCGGTCCTCCGACCTCACCATCTGAGAACAGTGAGCGGGTCAGCAGGCTGGTGATGTGCAGAGCCAGGACCGCTCGGTACCGGTCCTCCGGCCGCACCATGTACCTATTTATTTGTATTTATATTTATTGATAAATCACCAACAGGCACAAAACCCGGTTACATGCGAAGTCAGGAGATAAAACTATGACTTTCACTTAAAATACACACGCATGCAAGACGACAGACAAGACACCTACACATACACGCACGCACGCACGCACATGCACATGCACACGCACACGCACACGCACACGCACACGCACACGCACACGCACACGCACACGCACACGCACACAGGACACACACAAGTACACACACATACACATAACCATTCGATGAGCCCTCGCGTGGTGAAGCCTGGCTGCGAGCTCAAAAGGCTCAAAAGGCACCTGCCCGAGATACATGTGACCGCACAGCGGATTTGTAGTCGGATGATGGCGAGCAAAAGAAATCTAGGGATACGCAGGCGTTAAGAATCTCGTTACACATGGAAGAAATTCGGCAAAAAGATCCGTTTTTCACAGCAGCGACACGTGCAAACGGTATATGCCAGAGCACAGGCGACCTGATCCGTCTGGCCGGAGCCGACAGGTGAAAGCATGACAAGAGCTGGGGACTGTCAAGTCGGCCGTGAAAAACGTTGTGTATGAACATAAGATCGTGCTGCATGAAACGAGATTTTATGGAGGAAACCTTGAAATGCTGCAGTAAGTGATCGTAAGCTAGGTTAATGGAGCTGTGGTCAGAGGAACACGCGAGCCAAATCAAAAAGGAATGCTGAATGCGTTCCAGCCGTTTAAGATGAGTCACTGCCGCTCCCGACCAGACCACGCTCCCGTATTCGACAATGGAGCGGACATGAGCGTTGAAAGCACACAACATGACCTTGTGATCGAGCTTTACATGGCGACGGGGAGCTGGCAGCTGCATGCTGCGGATAAGCAGTCCAAGCATACGTTTGGCCTTTGCGACTGTGGCGTCCACATGAGAAGCGAAGTTCAACTTTGAGTCTAAGATGACTCCCAAGTCGCGCACCTGTGCATGACGCTCTAGTGTAACACCATCCATTGTGTAGGCCGCTAAGACAGGCGAGGTGCGCAAGGTCAACGATATTACGTGGCACTTGGCCGGGTTCAAACTTAGCCCCCACACACGTGACCAATGTACAAGAGAGTCGATGTCAGACTGAAGATTGCGAGCATCGTCCTCACAGCGGACCGGCGTATACAGCTTAACGTCATCAGCATACATTGTGCATCCACTTTTTATGTGGAGTGGTATATCGGCGGTAAAACAGATAAATAACGGGGGGCCGCAGATACTACCTTCTGGGACGCCAGATAACACTGGAGTCCACGGTGAGTGTTTCCCGTTTACTACCACTCGCTGACTACGGTTTAACAGGTATGGGCGAAGCCACGAGTATGCACGGTCTTTCACGTTGAATGAGTGCTTCATTTTGTGCAACAACAGTTGGTGATTCACACTTGTAAACGCGGACGAGTAGTCGGTGTACACGGCGTCCAGCTGTTTCCCCTCGGCTATAGAGCCCCAGGCATCATTCAGGAAGCAGGTCAGGTTGGTCACGCACGAACGTTTTGGCATAAATCCGTGTTGGTTGACAGGCAAAACGGGACGGCAATGCTCAATCAGGCAGTCGTAAACAACCTTCTCCAGCACCTTTGAGCAGAGTGGTAAAAGGGAGATGGGCCGATAGTTTTCCGGTCGTTTTTTATCTCCCTTCTTGTGAACCGGTATGACATTGGCTTGTTTCCAACGTGCTGGAAAGACGCCCTGCTCGACCGATAAGCGGCACAGCATCTCGATCGGGACGGCCAGCTCTCGAGCACATTCCCTTAAAATGCGAGCACTGAGTCCGTCCGGACCGCATGCCTTGTGCCTGTCAAGGTTGAGAAGTAGGCGCTCGACCTTCCCCTGCGGAAAGTCAAATTCGTTTAAATTTGGTACGTTTAGGTCTGGAGCGATTGGCAACGTGCCAACATGAGGGTCAGAAAACTTTTGGGCAAAGCACTGGTTAAAGCAAGCCGCTCTCTCGGAATCACCAGTGAAGCTGTTTCCACCGTGCATAAGAACTGGAGTAGAGTGGGATGATGATTTCAGCGATTTAATAAAGGACCAAAAACGTTTAGGGTTGTCCTTGAAGTCATGCACGAGTCCCTTAAGATATTTGCGGTATTTAAAGTTTGCGAGTGATTTGAAATCGGATCTCCGTTGCGAAAATGCTCGTGCGTTTTCTGGAGAGGGAGAGGATTTTTTACGTTTAAAGGATGTCTCTTTAAGACGCAGGGCAGACTTCACGTCACGATCAAACCACGGCGGAAAACGAGCACCTAGGTACACTGTAGGCACATAGTCAGCAATAGCCGCGTTGACTAGGTCGTAGAACACATCAGCAGCTGAATCCACATCCATTGCTAGCATAATATTCCAAGGCAGACAGTTCAGCGCACCACGTAGTCCGTCGAAATCAGCGGATTTATAGTTGAATGCTGTCGTTCTGGACACCTTGGCAAACAGCGGTGAACGCACGGTGAAACAGGTGACAATTTCACGGTGGTCGGAATCGAAAGTACCTTCACGAACAGCAGAGACCGCCTCACCACCGCAGGACAGCACCAGATCTAATATAGCGTCCCCCCGTGTCGGGGCCGACACGGTCTGATCCAGACCCCCCCGTGTCGGGGCCGACACGGTCTGATCCAGACCATGGTCACTAACGCCATCTATGAACTGACCCGCTACCTGAGAACAGGGAGCGGGTCAGCAGGCTGGTGATGTGCAGAGCCAGGACTCCTCCGGCCGCACCATGCACCTGAGAACAGGGAGCGGGTCAGCAGGCTGGTGATGTGCAGAGCCAGGACTCCTCCGACCGCACCATCTGAGAACAGGGAGCGGGTCAGCAGGCTGGTGATGTGCAGAGCCAGGGCTCCTCCGGCCGCACCATGTACCTGAGAACAGGGAGCGGGTCAGCAGGCTGGTGATGTGCAGAGCCAGGACTCCTCCGACCGCACCATCTGAGAACAGGGAGCGGGTCAGCAGGCTGGTGATGTGCAGAGCCAGGGCTCCTCCGGCCGCACCATGTACCTGAGAACAGTGAGCGGGTCAGCAGGCTGGTGATGTGCAGAGGCAGGACTCCTCCGGCCGCACCATGTACCTGAGAACAGGGAGCGGGTCAGCAGGCTGGTGATGTGCAGAGCCAGGGCTCCTCCGGCCGCACCATGTACCTGAGAACAGGGAGCGGGTCAGCAGGCTGGTGATGTGCAGAGCCAGGGCCGCTCGGTACCGGTCCTCCGACCGCACCATGTACCTGAGAACAGTGAGCGGGTCAGCAGGCTGGTGATGTGCAGAGCCAGGACCGATCGGTACCGGTCCTCCGGCCGCACCATGCACCTGAGAACAGGGAGCGGGTCAGCAGGCTGGTGATGTGCAGAGCCAGGACTCCTCCGACCGCACCATGTACCTGAGAACAGGGAGCGGGTCAGCAGGCTGGTGATGTGCAGTCAGGACTCCTCCGGCCGCACCATGTACCTGAGAGCAGGGAGCGGGTCAGCAGGCTGGTGATGTGCAGAGCCAGAACTCCTCCGGCCGCACCATGTACCTGAGAACAGTGAGCGGGTCAGCAGGCTGGTGATGTGCAGAGCCAGGACTCCTCCGGCCGCACCATGTACCTGAGAACAGGGAGCGGGTCAGGAGGCTGGTGATGTGCAGAGCCAGGACTCCTCCGGCCGCACCATGTACCTGAGAACAGGGAGCGGGTCAGCAGGCTGGTGATGTGCAGAGCCAGGACTCCTCCGGCCGCACCATGTACCCGAGAGCAGGGAGCGGGTCAGGAGGCTGGTGATGTGCAGAGCCAGGGCCGCTCGGTACCGTCCTCCAACCGCACCATGCGCCTGTTTCTTCGTACCTGTATTCTTCGGTGAGCTGCCTCCTCTATCAGCGCCATCCGCAGCTCTGTCAAACCCACGCTTCAGGTGGACCAGCGGGATGTGGTCTACGCTGGCGAGTTGAGAAGCTCGTAGAAGAGGGTGGCTGCGTCATCGACGGGCAAGTCGTCCAGCTGGCTCCACGGGACGAGTCTCAGCACTGTGCGCAGTCCCTCCCAGTCGGCGCGCCTGTAGTTCAAAGCCGAGATTCCCGTCACCAGCGGGACGGGTCCTCGCACCGCACTGATGTCGCACACCACCTCTCTGTGGTCCGACGGGAGCACACCGTCTCGGGCCGGTCCTCCCGATCTCCAAGGTCAGTCAGCATCAAGCAAACAAAACGACAACATACTTCGAACCCGCTTTTATTACGATGGCATGACGACGAACAATGCCCATGCCAATGTCGGCCGATGTCGCTTGTTCACAGATGATCACGTGCCACGTGTTATGGTCACGTGTTACAGATGGTCACGTGTTACAGATGATCATTGTCAGGTGATCACGTGTCACGTGTTATGGTCACGTATTACCGATGGTCACGTATTACCGATGATCATTGTCAGATGATCACGCGTTCGCTCCCCGGCCCGCCGCGAGCGGACGGCGAGGAGCGCCTGAGAGGTATTCCCCCGGCGCGCACCACGCCGGGACTAATCAACACACACAACACAGCGCACGTCTAGTGAGGAGTATCTTTACAAACGACAGACACCGCGCCCGTCCCACGGCACCGCACGCCAGTACCACGCTCCTCGCAGGAGCACTACGCTGACACAATCGCGGGACGCGGCACACTCCTCAAGTGCACAACACGTGCAGCTGCCAGTGAAGGCGCCGGTGAGGCACTGGCAGCAGGGGCCAGGGCTGTGATGGTACCATGGACGCGCCGCTGACCCAGCCTAGCTGCCGTCGCTGTCGCCCGGCGCCGGCTCCGCGCTGGCACCGGATTCCTCGTCCTTCAGGCGTCGCTTCTTGGCTCGTATGTCAGCCAGTGTCTCCTCGATGGAGCGTTTGTCGGTCTTCAGATGACTGGCCACTGCGGCGACACGACACGCACGCACACGAGGCACAGGTCAGCGTGTTACACCACGCAATGTGCATAACACAATGGCACCAGGGGTTCAGAGCAGTGTCATACTGGCAGCGTTGCCAGGCGTAATACAAAGAGGTAAGCCTTGACCCGCCGGCTATTAACGACAATGTCAAAGCGATGGAACGAAACCAGTGAATGAAGAACAAGACACAAGTTAAGGCAAGTACATATTTTTGACGCGAAAACGGCATTGATAAGCCTAAAATGGTCATAAATTTGATGGCATTCCGCATTGCAGCCTGTCTCAGTATCAGAATACAGATAGTGTCGAGCATCATGCGACGAAGCCTGGCATGCGAATACATTTCCTATATGTTTTACACCACCAATATCACAGGCCGCACAGACACGTCATCATCACAGTCATCCCAGCCCCCCCCCCCCCCCCCCCCCCTCTGATCCGCCTCTCACCGACGCCGAATGACAAGTTGACGTCGGTACGTTTGGCCGCGTCGTCGGCGAAGATGTGCTGTCGCTTCTGCAGGAAGGCCGCCGGAGGGTCGGGCGCCTTCTTGGCCCGCCGCTGACGCTGCTCCTGCTCCGCCAGACGCTCCGCCAGGTCACGCTGCGGAGGAGGCAGGGGCACAGTGACAGGTCACGCCGCGGAGGAGGCAGAGGAACAGTGCCAGGTCACGCTGCGGAGGAGGCAGGGGCACAGTGCCAGGTCACGCCGCGGAGGAGGCAGGGGCACAGTGCCAGGTCACGCCGCGGAGGAGGCAGGGGCACAGTGCCAGGTCACGCTGCGGAGGAGGCAGGGGCACAGTGCCAGGTCACGCTGCGGAGGAGGCAGGGGCACAGTGCCAGGTCACGCTGCGGAGGAGGCCGTGGTACAGTGCCAGGTCACGCTGCGGAGGAGGCAGGGGCACAGTGCCAGGTCACGCTGCGGAGGAGGCAGGGGCACA
>JAXIVJ010016720.1:0-15000 GCA_036785665.1 Chirona hameri | reverse complement strand
AGCAGTTTCATCGATAGTTGCAGTACTTCTAGTAGCGAAAGCCCACTGGGGTCTACCCTGATCCTTAAACGATCCCCGCGTCCCGGCAGCGGTCCGATCGCTGTTCACCCCTCGCACCGTTGAGTGAGCGCCTCACGCGGTCTGCGGTGGCTGGTGCTTTGGAGCTGCCCGCTTTCCGGCTATCCATGTCGCGCAAGGCCTTTTCCTACAGAGCTGCCTCGCCCTGGAACCACCTGACGTCGGCCGTTATGGCCTACCGGAGCCTCGCCGGGCTCAAATCCCAACCCGACAATTGTGACGACGGTGTGTGAAGGACTGACTTTGTACGTTTGTTTATTAACATACCATGATTTCTTGTGTGTGACGCGTGTTTTCAATTGTCTGTCGTGTTTTTCGTTTGTATCGCCCAACTTGTATCCCTTTCACTCGAATCGAACATTAAGCCGTTTATATGGAATGATTTTACCGTAAGCAAATACATGAAACTACCCGATAATTTTTGGCTGCCAGTCAGTCCCTAGGGTCTTTAGAATATCTCAGCAACTCAACGTGAATCTAGAAAAATGAAAGGCATGGTTCGATTTATAAAATTATGTTCTATAAACCAGTGTCAATGACCACAAAGAAGCGATGTGAGTAGGCACACTTCCTTTAAGGGCGCCGCAACAAGACAGTTATATGGCGTCCCCCCCCCCAAAAAAAAATGAACATGATGTGCGGTAATGTTCAATAGGTACGATGCACGAACTACAACAAAGTAGCGGAATTCCGATCCAGTCCATGGGAGCTACAACACCAAGTACCCCAAAGCCCAGCGCATATATCTTCCTCAGATCCCACCAACGACAAAACCATCCATGTATCATCGTCTAACATCACTAAGCGGCGCACCATATGTCACTGTGTCCTCCGTCAATCTGTCTGAGACAACAACCAGCTGCTCCCCCCACTAACCTGGAAGGCCTGCTCTTTAGCCTGTGCGGGGTCGTATTCCTCCCCCCTGCGGAGGGCGGTCAGCTCCTCCTGCGTCAGGTCGTACTCCTTCTTGAAGAGCATGATGTGCCGGTCGACGCCCTCCTCCCCGAAGGCGTGGCACACGATGCCGGCCACCTCGGCCACGTCATGGCTGTCGCACACACGCACACACGATTATATGATATTCATTCCATGCGGTTATAAGCACCACTATACTTAGGCACGCCTCGTACAGTAGATCAAACTGCACAGTGCACACAAATTCATATAAATTAATAACAAATACTTTGATATACCATACAATGCAAAAGTTAAATTTTCCCAAATCACATTTCCGAATTATAGATATAGTTATTTTATTCTATACCATATCTGTACGTCACATAATGCAGTACCTACGACATAAATAGGTCCTTACTCATTGCTCCCTTTAAGAAAATAAGCCCCAGAAACTGATGGGCAGTGAATGGTTACAGGATAAGAATAGCAGCTATTCATAGGTGGTTAAATTGAATAATTCAGCTTTGGTTTTTAATAACCTTTTCTGTATATACTTATTTGAGTCTTCTCTATTTGAGTCTCAACACAGCATTTCGACATATCATTTAAAGGGACATTCCCACCTTAACAATAGTTTTGAGTTGAGATAGCTAAGTTAGTGGCCATAGAGCGAAACTTAGGGGGGGGGGAGGGGGGTAACATTGAAAACAAACACAGTTATCTGGTCTAAGATAAATTTAATTGTGATGTTAAAATTTGGGCCTTAGTAAGGCCCACCCTTATATGGAGTTGTGTACCGATGACGTCAGCTCTCGTTATGGCCGGGTGTACTTGTTTAGAAAGTAACCTTGATTTTCTATGATCGCGAATCGCGATGTTCGATTGTTGATTGATGTGTTACGCCGTGCCATCAACATTTGACCAGTTTTAACTTTTTAAGTCAATAATTTCAATTTAAGAGCAATCAGGTATGCCCCGAATCTGACCCTGTGGGACCTGCCACTGTGTCTGACCCAGTGACCTGCTGCTGTGTCTGACCTGTGTGACCTTCTGCTGTGTCTGACCTGTGTGACCTGTTGCTGTGTCTGACCCATGTGACCTGCTGCTGTCTGACCCCGTGTGACCTGCTGCTGTGTCTGACCCATGTGACCTGCCACTGTGTCTGACCCTGTGTGACCTGCCGCTGTGTCTGACCTGTGTGACCTGCTGTTGTGTCTGACCCATGTGACCTGCTGCTGTGTCTGACCTGTTGCTGTGTCTGACCTGTTGCTGTGTCTGACCCCTGTGGCCTGCTGCTGTGTCTGACCCTGGTTGTTGTACGCTGGTTGTTGTACTGTATGTTGGTGTGGTCGTGCCATGACCTGAGCTCCCCCCTCCCCCCCCCCCCCCCCCATGAGCTGACCGCCCCTCTACCCACAGGCGGTAAAGAAGCGTCTGCGCCAGTCGTCCGAGTCGGAGCCGAGCTCAGCGGCCAAGCGTCCCTCGGAGGAGGCAGGCAGGGCTGGCCAGCTGACCGAGCGCAGCAAGGTGGCCGCCCGCTTCCAGCCGGCCTACTTCCATTCCCTTCACCTGCGTTTTTGTCTGAAGCAGATCGCTCTCATATAAAGAATATGGATGGCTGTGTTGTACGGTACCTTTTATTATTTTGCTCGGTAAAGGCTGAATAGGGACACTGTCGTGTGGTTTTGGTAACCATGCGATACATTTTGTCGCATTATTCGTCAAGTAAGCACATTTCGGTTTGATAATAGTTGATCAGGTTGTTGCATCTGGCTAGTCAAGGGCGGGCACAATGTCGTGTATGATACTGCTAACTGTTTCCTGCACTGCGATACGAAAATAAATGTAGAAAGTATTACACTGTCTGCGAAATCAAAGCATGCCGGAATATCAAACGGAAGATTCCGTGATCAGTGTCCTAAGTATGGTCTGTACTCTGTACAAAAATTTCAGCGAAATCGAGATACCCGGCGGACCTTCGTATGTATGTATGACCGTCCGTATTTTGTAGGATACGAAAATCCAAGACCAAAAACATTGGATTCGTGATCGGCGCAACGGATAAGGTTTGTGTACCAATTTTCAGCGAAATCGACATCCCGGCGGACCTTCTTATGTATGACCGTCCGTATTTCGTAAGATACGAAAAATCCCAGATAAAAAACAATGGATTCGTGATCAGCGTATCGGATATCGTCTGTGGACCAATTTTCAGAGAAATCGAGATACCACGGCGGACCTTCGTATGTATGTATGACCGTCCGTATTTCGTAAGATACGAAACAATCCCAGGTCAAAAACATTGGATTCGTGATCAGCGTCTCGGATATGGTCAGTGTATCAATTTTCAGCGAAATCGAGATGCCTGAAATATCAAACTGCAGTTTGATATAAATCTGCTCCTAGTTTGACGGTGGTGTACGAAGGCGCATACGTTTCAATGGTTGGTTTGTTTTGTATTCAAAGCGCCATAATTGTCTCTAAAAATTGTGTCATACTTTGGCAGCGTAAAGGATTTCTGTATAGCTCAAATGACGTCATCATCCCAAATTTAAACAACTTAATTTGTATCAAGTTAAGTGTCGTTTTCGAGAGAAAAAATAAATATCACCATCGTTTTCAGCAGCACTTACTTCATATTTTCGGGTACAACCGGCGTATATTTGACAACTTTCAGAAAGGTGGCAATGTCCCTTTAACAAAATATTATATAAGTAACTCACACTATGCTTCTTTGTACTTCATTCATAGGCGCAAGTGGCTTCTTCTGTAGTGCATTGTCCTTCATAAATTTCTGTATCTCCGCTTCAGCCTGAAAAATGCATTTTACTGAAAATGTGAGATAGCAGGCTAAGAACAATAAGGAGTCAAACATTCAGATTTATCTCATAATTAGTATGGGGCTGTTCCAGCGCCCTCAACCGGATTAGGTTGAGGCTTCATTTTCTCCACCGGTCGTTCCTGCGTCTGAACTCAGGGGCGGATCCAGGGGGGGGGGGGGGGGGCTGAAGCCCCTGCCTTAGAAAACGGCGCCTTCGGTCACCCCGGCGCCGTTCTTGTAAAATATTAGCCGGCGCCGAAGGCGCCTTAGCGTTCTCGGGAGGCCACCAGGGCGCCGTTGCGTCTACAACAGCATCGTAGCACTCTTGGAAGGCACCCTGGCACCCTCAGAAGACGTCTTGCCGCTCTCACAACTCATTATGCCGCCCTCGGAAGGTACATCGCCGCCCTCGGAAGCCATTATGCCGCCCTCGGAAGCCATTATGCCGCCCTCGGAAGGCATCATGCCACCCTCGGAAGGCATCATGCCACCCTCGGAAGGCATCATGCCACCCTCGGAAGGCATCATGCCACCCTCGGAAGGCATCATGCCACTCGGAAGGCATCATGCCACTCGGAAGGCATCATACCACCCTCGGAAGGCATCATGCCACCCTCGGAAGGCATCATGCCACCCTCGGAAGGCATCATGCCACCCTCGGAAGGCATCATGCCACCCTCGGAAGGCATCATGCCACCCTCGGAAGGCATCATGCCACCCTCGGAAGGCATCATGCCACCCTCGGAAGGCATCATGCCACTCGGAAGGCATCATGCCACCCTCGGAAGGCATCATGCCACCCTCGGAAAGCATCGGAAAGCATATTTGACCCGTTTAATTTAAATATTGGCGCCCCTCTGGACCATGCCGCCCCTGTCACCGAGAAAATATGCCGCCCTCGAGCCACCTAGCCAAAGAATATCCTGGATCCGCCCCTGGGCCCTTCCTCAACTAAAATCGGTTGAGCCTCCACCAACCTCAACCGGTTGAACAAAACCTCCACTGCTCGGCGAACGTTTGAGGTTGGTGGAGGAAAGTTAACGTTAAGTGGCAGTTCTGGCGCACTGTCGCGCATTAGTGGCGCGCTGTCCATGCTATTTACATAGGAAATCTCCACCGTCCGTTCCCGTGCTCCGCTCCACCGCGCCTCAACCGGCGGGATAAAAACCGCTCTTCCGGTTGAGGGCGCTGGAACAGCCCCTATGTATCTAACAAGTGCACAGCAAGAATAGAATGTAATATAAGTATAATTTCCCCTTAATCATTTGAAACACTACTATATTAAGTTCACATTTGCAGTATTATGAAACAAAAAACCCAAACCAATCACTTATGAAATTACCCCAAAAGGAAGCTGTAATAAAAAAGACCCATCCTTCATTCTACTCCACATACCTGTAGGCGAAATTTCAGAATCATGTCTTGTTCTCTTTCCTTCATTTTCTTTGCCTCTTCCATGTGTTTCTTCTTGGCATCTCTCTGCGCCTGTGTGCTTGTCGTTGGACGCTTCTCCATTTTGCTCATGATTGATCCTAAAAGATCCATCTTATCTTCCTGAAGAATAAATACAAAGTGACAAAGGACTCAATGGAGTAATAATCACGACAGAGCCAAACACATAGTTTAATGCACCAACTCCTTTCAGTTTCACTCTAAGACAGACGATTCATTCATTAACAGGTTGCATTGTCTAATTGCTCACCATAGTAAAACAAGTTCAAGGTACTTAAACATTTGCCATGTGTTTGTGTCTCTGTAATGATGAGCCAATCCATGGAGTGCATTAACGTTTGGTCCAAGTCAAAAATACATGGTGAATACAATGGTAAAACACACTAGATAAAAACGTGATAAAGATACCAAAACCATCAAAGGCCTGTTCAGTTCTGCTGTCAAAAATCACTATGTGGCACACCATTGCATGCCATACAAATAAGATCCATACTCTGAACATGTGTTTCAGGAGCCAGTAATGGCAGGCGACAGGTGGTTCCAGGGCCAAGCTACCTGGTGAGAAAACACCCAGTGTGACATGGACAGACGAAGACTGGGGCTCCAGCATGCTCACCAAAGATGCCCAGGTGGTGCACTGTGAACTGTTGAACAACTGAACAACTGAACAATGTCAGCAGATCGCCCAGCGCCCCCGAACGTGGATACTGTTGCAGTGTCTGACCACATCGCACCCCAGACACCACCCCGCCAAGGTCGCTTACACCACCCCGACCAGGTCGCTTACACCACCCCGACCAGGTCGCTTACACCACCCTAGACCAGCGTCTCCAAGGTTGGTGCAGACATGGGGACGAAGCTGTCCGTTTCAACTTTGGCTCTGTGAATTTAAAACGGGAACATAAATTATGAGCGAGTGTCCTTGGCTTTGGCTTCACTTTTCCCAAATATTAAGTCTCTACTTTTGCTTTGGCTTCAAGTAAAAAATGAATTGCTGAGGTTTGGCTTTGCCTCGAAATTGTCAAATTTTGAAGTCACCGGCTTCAACTTCGAGTTTGTGGTTCAAGTTGACCGCTTCAACTCTAACATTCAACACATCTTAGTCACAAATGTTCGCTTCCACTTTGCGATTCAGGGTTGACATTGACCTCTGCATCAAATTTGTGCTTGTCGGCAGCATGACCCTGCCCTTGAAGCCATAAACCTGACTTTGTCCCCAAGCAGACTGGTTATTGAGTCAACTTTTTTGGAACCATTCAATCACAAATTATTTTGGAACTGGAATGATTAAATCACTGTTCGCTTCATGGATAATTTGTTTGAGAATTGATTATTTTTCCAATAAAAAAAAACACTGATTCAGGTTTGATTCAACATTTAAATATATATGTTGAATTTATGTCAAATCAATACAAATGGAAACATACCACATAAATATGATCATTACAACATTGTACAGCAATACTATTTCAGTAGAAATTAATGTAGCCACTGGGACTGCAAATTGACATAACCATGTTTGAATTCAATTTACCATGTGCACTTGAATCATTAAGCATTTTTAATATTTTGATTCAATCAGCCTCGATTCCATGCAGGTTTTGATTAAACCACAATTCATGAATCAAAAGATCCGGTGGTGAATCAATTATTTTTGTATTCAAGGAATTTTGATTGAACGATTCCAATTGATTCAATCAGAGTTGAATCAGTAACCAGTCTGTCCCCAAGCCTGGTTGGTGAGATGATTGCAAACACAGACCCCACAATCAGTCTGGGACACTATGGTCAAATTTTCTATTTTTGGAAAGTTTCCATTTTTGGAAATTACTTCTATAAATGGGAACGCATTTTCCAAAAATGGAAAAGTTTAAAAAAATAGACACTTTTACCATAGTGTCCCTGACTGAAATGGGGCGGCCTGCTGCCCCATTTGGGGCAGGATTTGGGCTGCCTCAAATATCTTGACGTTTCTGCCACATTTTGCATACTGTCCCAGTAGGAAGTCATTTTCCCTGCTTTTAACTCTCTCTCTAGTTTTTCATAGACCATGTGAAGTCAGTGGTGAGAATCTTTTCAAAATTCTGCCATGTCTACTACAGTAATACATATATACAAGAAAATATGGTCAAACATTGTAATTCAAACACTGAAGTATCATTGATATGTTTAACAAATTAATTTATATTACTCAATCATATAAATCTATCACCCCAAATTATATCCACCATTGAGCAGGGCAATCCAGAGTGCAAAACCCCAACATAAAGCAATTATGTTTTTTTTAAAAGAAATATTGTGTTGAAGGAATGGCCATTATTATATATATATATAAGGTAAAATGAACACTAATCTTTCCAAAATGACCACAATTAGGCATATAAAACAAATCCAAATCACACAAAATATCTATTTATTCTCACCACATACCTTGCCAACTCAGCAACCACATTACACCACAATTGGCTGAATGCGGCAATTTGTAATGGGGACAGACTCTGCAAGGTCATGCCATCACTAAACACAATACGCTGAATAGCATACAAATTCTTTTTCATCACCAAATATTTCCTAAATATTCAAAAAAACGAATATTCCTAGAATTTGTTTTAAATGTCTAGCAGATGTTGATGTAAATGAGCAAAAAAGTGTGACTTCAAGGGTGGAATTTTTTACTTCAAGGGGTAAAAGATGCACATCACTATACAGAATCCAATTCGCCAAGTAAAACTCTTGCTTTTTAGACATGAAATTGCAAAATCTCTAGAAAGCTAGGAACTCCCAATATTGTCCATATATGGGAACGCTTACGTCATCCGCGTTCCCATTTTTGGAAAGTGTGGTCCCATTTATAGAAGTAATTTCCAAAAATGGAAACTTTCCAAAAATGGAAACTTTCCAAAAATGGAAACTTTCCAAAAATCGAAACTCCCAAAAATAGACAATTTGACCATAGTGTCCCAACTGATATAACCCTGACCCTGAAGTTAAGACACTTTCTATACCCTGTCCATGTGACATGCAGCAGCCCCACCACCATACATGTGATCAGCGGAATAAACAAGCTCGACTTATTCCTGTCACAACCTCAGCCCTTTGGGTCCAGATAATGAGAGGCGCTCACTGTCACATCACTGCCGCCACAAACCTTGGCCACCACATACTTCAGCAAGTTTTGTGCATAAACAAGTCATCTTCTGGACTCCAGAATATACCTAGGTTATGGGTGATATTCCGCTTTTGCACACCTTTATATAGGCAAACTGAATATTGTATACTAATTCTACATGTCTGATTTCATCAGAACTGCACTCAAAACAGGGACATTATCAGTACTTACCTAACAATAATGATTTTTATCACCCGCCAATAGTCTCAGCTGACCGCCCACAACGACTCTCCCATTACAATGTAAACAATGTGGGTGCAGAAATGTGTCAGATCGCATACTACTCTCGCATACTGTGATCTGCTGTCAGCATGCAATGTAGCTGATTTAGGAACTTGCCGTGCGCAGTGTGATGTTCTAATTTTTGTGCAAACTATTCAAAGGCTTGATCTCATCATCACACCTTCTGGAGTGTTTCAAGCTCCATGCGCCAACAAGGCAAACTAGAATCGCGACAAGATCACTGTTTGATGTGCCATTCGCTAGAGTGATAACTGTATCGTCCGGACTGTTTGTGTGCATTCCTCGTATCGTCAACGATTTTCTAGGTTTTTCACCAAGTTCAAAAAAAAATTATGATACACTAGGGCAGCTGAAACGGCAGATCTTGGCATATGCATCAACTGTGAGACCCACCATGTGACGCATCATCGATGTAAGGTTGTTCCGGTTGGGAAGTTGTATGTGCATACCTGATTGTTGATTTGACTTCACCTGTAATCGGGCACATGCCTGTTGGTGATTGAATACAAATACAGAAATACAGATACTGGCTATCACATGACGTCATGTGTATCTGGTTGACCACTAAACCCTATCATGCTCTCACTAAACCTCCGTTCCTGGCGGAGCGCAGGACTTGTATGAGACTGAGGTCGGCTGTGCAGCGGCCGCTACCACAAGGTGACCTTACTGGATACATATCTGGCGCATTTCACACAAAAAACAGCCCACATTGTTTACATTTCAGGTGTAGTCGGCTGAGGTGATTGACGGGTGATACAAATATTATTTCCAGGTATGTACTGAGAATGTCCCTGTTTTGAATGCAGTTCTGATGAAATCAGATGTGTAGAATTAGTATACACTATACAATATTCAATTTTCCTATAAAAAAATGTGCAAAAGCAGAATACGACCAGGTTATGCACTAAGTATATAATTTCTAGTTAAAAATAAGTGCCAGTGCACTTCAGTTGTTCATATTTTATTAACAGAAAATTGCATACACAACAAAACAACAATAGTGGATTGGCAAAACAGCAACAGATTAAATCAAAGCACCTCTCCCTTGGAACTAAACGTAACTAGGAATGAAAATAATACTTTGCAAATACTTTGAAAGTGCCACCTTAAATATACCTACCCAGTTAACCTAAATAAATAATTTAAATGACATGTTATTGTCTTCACTTACCTAAATTCAAATACCCTAGCAGACAATGATAAATTATAGAACAAGTTAAATAGAACAATCAACAAGTATTTGGTCGAATCAAATTAAGACTATCATTTAATTTGATATCACAAATATCGGGAAATCAAACAGTGTGCAATAAAGCGATTGAGTTGGGTGAGGCTACTATACAGGGTATATTGAAGCTACTATATGCTATATTCTCGAGCAGCCCTTCGCGCGCGCTCCGACCAAGGTCATATATAGGAGGTAGAGTCGGCCCCCAGTCAAGGTATTTGCAGCTACATGCTTTGGTGACGTCACCAAAGCATGAAATTTTATTTTTCTCCCTTCATCAATGTTAACGCTATGGGAGGTTCAGTGATATTGAGCAAAATGCAAACTCGATTGAGCGATGAGTTAGCGGTGATAGGAAAAAAATAAGCAACCCATACGAAAGCCACATAACTTTTATTTTGATACCAGGGTTTATTTTGCCTGTGGCTTGTACGGAAACATGTTAAATATGGTCTTATGTGAAAGGAAGTTTTCCTTGCACGCGCACTGCCCGTGGGGCTGATTTCCGCCCTCCCCCTCATGTTTTTTTTTATGAATAGCGGAAAACGGCCGCGCGCAGCGCCACCAAAATGGCACAGCTGTTTGTGCATCAATTACCCACATGGTGTGGAATTATTTACCTCGGGTCATATCGGGTCAGGTCACCAGGTCAAGTCAAGTGAACCCACCTCCAAACATGTTTGCGGCCGTGCCACAGCCAAAGTGATTGACCGAACAGTTTGAAACTTACAGGATGTTATCAGGTCATAAGTACCTACAATTTGTTTATCTCGAATTTGTCATACTGGTGACCTAAGGTCAGGTCGATTTCGTGACCTCCCCATTATAAGTCAATGGGGAGAAATTAAAACACGTATACATCCATAGGAAATGGCTAAATTCGACCAGTTTTCACCATATCTGTGCCAACTACAAAACCCCATGTCACATTTCTGTTCTTTGACCTCTACGTGGTCAACTCAGGTGACCCCCAGGTCACATATGTTTTTCTTCAATAACTCTTTACCAAATCAAGGTAGAGCAATGCGGTTTTCACCATTGTATTTGTCTTGTCGAGAAAAATCATTGCATGTAAAAGTTGATCTTGACCTGATCTCAGGTCAGGTAATTTGTTATATATGACCTTACTAGTTCACCGAAAATATTGTGTGATGTGTCTCGACGAGACAAACACAATGGTTTAAAGGAAATAGTTCACCTTCAACATTAGTTTTAAACTGATATAGCCAGTTTTATAGCCCGTGTTGGGAAACCCTATCTGCAAATTTTATTGACTGAAAAGACTCTCCAGCCGAATATATTTGAGCTTTTGGCGAAGGAATGCGGTGCTGGCGAAAGAATGTTGTACTGGTTCTAGCCCGGGCAGAGGCTATACCATCAGCCAATCAGCTTGCAGCTGGTACTAGCAAGCGAATTGCCGGCGGCCGGTTGGCACATGTCCAATGCGAGTCTATCTTTACGCGACTACTTTCGAATCTGATTGGCTGAACCATTTTTTACATTCGCGTGCCGTCAGGACTCTGACTCAGAGAGTATGCATATAGTTTTGATAAACAATGAAAATGTACAACCTTCTGTCCTGAATCGGCGCGATATAAGGCCATTTTTGACAATATAAAAAGAAATTGTATTAAAAAAATATAATCAAATCGTGTTGGGTAAAAAAAATTCCAAGGTTACATTTTTCCAAGGTTTCATTCTAGCATGTTTCTGTCAAAAGTTATTCCTAAACAAAAAACAATTCGCCATTTTTTAGAATGTTCAAATTCATTCTAAACGGCCATATGCTGCACATGACGTCATTTTAAGAAGAAAAAAACGGTTTGGTGATTTTGATACCTATTTTACCACAATTGCAACTTACAACGATTTTCCTGGGCATAGACATATTTTAAAAAAAAAATACTTAAGAATAAGAACATACACATACTAAAAGATATTTATATTATGACGTCACTTAAATACAAAATCTACACTCATTTTATAATTGAATTACTGCATGTCTCATAAGCGCCAAATATGCCGATCAAGCCCTGCTGCCATATAACCGTACCCGTTTGTTAGTTATCCTGGTAGAGTCATCCGGCGATTCTATGTGATCATGACGTCAAAGCGTGACGTCATGTGTATTCATCGGCTTCCTCCGCCGTTGCAGTTAATGCTATTATCTCGAAGGCTCCGGCCATGCAACCATTCACTCCAAGGCCGTATAAGAGAGGTAGAGTCATCCGGGGATTTTAGCGCCCCAATCGCGCAACAATAGCGTGACGTCACAATAGCGTGACGTGAGAGGTAGAGTCACAATAGCGTGAACAATAGCGTGACGCCTGTCGCCGCACGTGGCTCGGTGCGGTGCGAATATTTCGAACGGGATACGGATAGTTGCGCCTAAGATACGATCATATTTAATATTACGTTTACCGCGGATAATTATCCCTCCCTTAATTCATGCTGAGGGGGAGACGGCCATACGCTGCCCTGGTCTGTGTGATGGGCGACTGGCGAGACGGACATACACTGCACCGGTCTGGCTGAGTGGCGAGACCGCCATACGCTGCCCCGGTCTGGCTGAGGGTCGAGACGGGCATACGCTGCACCGGTCCGGCTGAGAGGCGAGACGGCCACTCGCTTCCCCGGTCTGGTTGAGGGGCGATACGGCCATATGCTGCACCGGTCTGACTGAGGGGTGAGACGGCCATACGCTGCCCCGGTCTGGCTGAGGGGCGATACGGCCATACGGGCGGCGGCTACACAGCCGGAATCGACGTACCAACCGAATCGACGACGTACATCATCAGCATCGACGTACAGCTTCGGACATGCCAACACCCGCTCCCTAGCACCAAGAATGGATGAAATCAACCTCCTGCTCCAACAACATAATATTGACATTTTGTCCGTGTCCGAGACGTGGCTGAAGCCGAGTGTCCTGACCCGAGTGCTGGTTTTCCCAGGATATAGCACCATCAGATGTGACCGCACGAGCCAGCCCGGCGCGCGGGTCAAGGCGCGAGGCGGAGGCGTCGCAATCTTGACGAGAGACAATCTCCGCGTGACAAAACTGCATATCGGCGGCTCCGACCCCAATCTGGAGTCGCTCTGGTTGTCCGTCAGCGGTGCAGGGTGCCGTACAGTGGTGGTCGGGGCAATCTACCGACCCCCCGCCACTTCGGTGCCCGGAGCGCTCGAGATGATCGACCGGCAGCTGGGGGACGCGGTCTCCACTGGCAAGCCGGTCGTTGTCATGGGCGACTTCAACAGCAATCTGCTACAACAGGACTGCCCAGGTGCACGGGGCCTCCAGCGGATCCTGAGCGACCTGGACCTCACGCAGCTGGTGCGTGAGCCCACGTACCTCCACCCGACACCCACGATGCTGGACCTGGTCATAACCAACCTGATCGACTCGCCTGAATCTGTCGTTGTGCTCCAGGATCAAATCGCCGATCACCAGCCGGTACTCCTCAGAGCCGGGTGCGCAGACAGCGCCCCCCGCCGCCGGCGCCGGTCATAAGGAGGCGCTGGGAGCGTGTCAACTGGGACGCCATGTGCCTGAGCCTTCTGGCAGCTGACTGGGGACCACTCTACAACACACGGACAGCTGACGAGAAGCTGACGGCATTCATGGCGGTCTGGGACG
This sequence comes from Chirona hameri, assembly GCA_036785665.1. Classification (NCBI taxonomy): domain Eukaryota; kingdom Metazoa; phylum Arthropoda; class Thecostraca; order Balanomorpha; family Balanidae; genus Chirona; species Chirona hameri. The sequence goes on along the minus strand of JAXIVJ010016720.1, from coordinate 1,469 downwards.
CAGTGGTCGACGAGCACTGCCCACTCGTCACGGTGAGACGGCGCCGACCGGCGTGTCCGTGGCTGCGCGACAATCCCGAGCTGACGTCGGCGATGGAGGACCGCGACGAGGCCCCGCGAACCTGGAAGCGCACCAGAACCCCAGAAAGTCACTGTGGATACCAGCGGCGGCGCAACACTGTGAAGAGCCAGCTCACTCGTGCCCGCCGCGACTTCCTGTGTGACTCTCTTTTATCTGACAGACAATCTTTTTGGAGTCGTCTGAAAAGTTTTGCTGTCCAACCATCACGGGGCCCCGCTTTGGGTGACGATGACGTCAGTGACCGGGCTGACGCATTCAATGAGCATTTTGCGTCCGTGGGGTCACGCATCGCCGCGGAGGTGGGGCGTACCACCGTTTCGGTCTCGCACGGACCGAGGCCTCCCCGTGTGTGCTCATCAGCCCTCGCATTACGCCCTGTAACCCTGCCAGAACTCTCGAAGGACATTAAACGCATGAGCTCGGCAAGGGCAGTCGGTATCGATGGCGTCCCTCTCCATGCAGTGAAAAGGTGTTTTGCTGTTATTGGGCCTCACCTTCTTAATATCGTCAACAAATCTGTAACCACATGCACGTTTCCTAATGCCTGGTAAATAGCTCGCGTTGTACCTATTCACAAGTCTGGAGACCGATCCGATTTGAATAACTCCCGGCCTATCTCTATCCTGTCTGTTTTGTCAAAAATCACGGAAAAGGCTGTCTGCATGCAACTCACGTCATATCTACAGGAAAACCATATACTGTCTCAATTTCAATATGCTTACCGACCCCGTCATTCCGCGGAGGACGCCCTGATCGACGCTGTGGAGTGGATCTCAAAGGTTATCGACGCAGGTGAAATAGCGTCGCTGACGAGGCTCGACCTAAGTAAAGCTTTTGACAGCGTCGATCATGGCGTCCTCCTGGACGAGCTAGAATGGTACGGGGTGTGCTCGGACTGGTTCCGCAGCTATCTGCGAGACCGGAAATAGATGGTAGCGGGCGGATCAGACCTAATTCTCCCATTGACCCACGCGTCGCCCAGGGCTCCATAGTCGGACCCATCCTCTTCCTTATCTTCATCAACGACATGTCCGCATTCCTTCCCCATGGCCGACTCCTGTCCTATGCCGATGACACTCAAACTCCTGGACCACTCCCCTCTCGATGTAATCAACTTATCACACCTGAAGGCCCGCGTCGAGGAGTCCATCATACACCTTCAAGATTGGTTTCTGTCCAACTGTCTCAAAATGAACCCTGACAAAACCCATTTCATCATCTTTGGTACAAAATCTTCCATAAAAAAGACATCGAGCTTCCACATCACCTTATCACGCTCACGCATCCCGCATGCTCCACTGTGAAGGTCCTGGGCATGGTCCTGGCCCAAGGTCTGACCTGGAGCCACATATATCGACGGTGGTTCGCAGATGCAACGCTATCCTTAT
>JAXIVJ010016719.1:0-28094 GCA_036785665.1 Chirona hameri | reverse complement strand
CATTTTAGCATTGCCCATTTTAGCATTGTCCTTGGGCAAGAATCTTTCATCAAGAATCAAGATTCTGCAGAATCTAATTAAAAGCATCTTCAAAAGTCAATAAGATGTCATGTTATATCAGTTATACAGTTCAAGAAGTTATTAACCCTATTTGTAACAGGCTCCTGGCTATCCCTATTTGTAACAGGGGGGGGGGGGCGGATTCCGCCCCCCGGAGATCTCGAGATCTACCCGTCCGATTTTCAAAAATGAAACGTTGTTTGGTTCCCCTCAACACGATCTACATTTCTAAATAATAAAACAAAATACAAAATTTGGATGGGGGGCAACAGGGGGGCAAAAACGACAAATTTTTAGTGGTATTTTTGATCCAAAATAGCTTTCATGTTTATCGACCGATTTTAACACAAATAATAGGAATCGATAGAGATTGAATTGGAAATTGATATATAATGGTGATGTTTGAAAATTCAAAAATCATAGGCGTGTGCAGGTCACTCAATATGGGGGTGAAGTAAATGCGTAATAAAACCATTTTTTATGTTGTTTTTTTGATAAATGAAATGGTATGTGATTGTGACATTAGACAAAACAGTTATAAATCATATTTGTTTTGCCATAGGCGGTACCCAGGTTAGTGAAAAAGGGAGGTCAAATTGGAAAAAATATGAACCGCAGACAAGTTGCTACCCAGCACTATAAATATGTTACTGATCGTAGATAGTTCCTTTTTGCAAGTTGTACTTCATCATAGGCGTATTATTCAGGATCCAAACTGGGCGGTGCAAGACCTTTCGATAAGTATATTATCCGCTATTATGATACTAACTAGTCAACAGTGACTATTTCACTTACAACTTCAATTGACATTGCTCACCCCCCTTTTTTACCCTACTCGCCTATTATCTTATAATCGTTCGTAGAGTAGCCTGTGGTGCGTGTTTCATCCGAAAACTGCAGTATGTTATGTCATTGTACGCCCATGCCTCTTAGTTTCCTTGCAATAATATGACCCCCTTTTTTCCATTCCTGAGCGCGCCTCTACAAAAATGACTTTATTCCCTTTTCTGGCCTCATATGTGCATATATCATTATAAGCTAACCGTCTATTTGCCGTTATCGCTGGCATATCGTCATCACCATGTCAGTCACCCCCCTTTTCATGTGCCTGAACACGCCCCTGAAACTCTATATGTAATAAATTATGCAAATAATGGAAGCAGAAGCTATCTTTTACATCTTGATAGCTATAAATGTCCCTTACATCGCTCTATTGGCTTCTTGCCAAGCATTGAATACTTCCTGGAAACCCCCCATTTTCAAGCCCCTGAAACCGCCTCTGCCATGCAATTTTTATGATATTTCAATAACATCAACTAATTGCACTTATTGCAATCACCGTAAACCGATGTAACTCCTTCATACTTGAGGAAGTTAGGAAGAAACCGTGAAGATCGCATTTCCGTATTATCGCCAAATGTCGCCTCCGAACCCACCCAGAACTGTGCCCTGGAACCGCCTCTGTTCAGATTAAGAACTCAAAATTTTAACTCCAAATGCGGTATTCAATTCTATGAAAAGTCCAAAAATTTAATGGGCCTGCTCCCAGCCGTTCTGGAGATATCTGCGAAAAACATGAGGGGGGGGGGGGGGCGGAATCCGCCCCCCCCCCTGTCACAAATAGGGTTAAAGGCCAGTTTATCTTTTCGGAGGAATGTGCGTGCAGACTGAGAGAGAAGGTGGCAGTCATCCAAGTCCTGAAATAAATGGCGTCTTTCCACATCTTGGCCGGATCGCAATACCTACGTGTATACTCATCGCCAATATCATTCCATCATAGACACTCTGCTGGACGTAGTCAGTGACTTCAGTCGCAACATGGCCGAAGGCCGCGTCACGAGTCTCCCCGATGGACCTGTCCAATGTCTTTGATTGCAGGAACCGTAATATGCTACTGAACAAGCTAGAATGCTATGGCATATTTTGCCACTCTTATTCGAAGAATATTTTGGATGTCGCAAACGGATCTTAAAAGGACGTGAAACGGAGTGAGATGTTCCAGTGGGATTGGTGCATCATCTACACTATAAACCCACGCCAAGCCGGGGGTGTCTGAACGCCCCCTTCTAACTCGGCTCTTGTGGGGAGAAACGGAATGAAAAATACTGTTCGATAGCTCGTGAAAAAATCATGTCGAAACTTCTTCAGTCATTTTTTTTTTTGTCTCAGGTCAATATTGAGGTCCCCAGAGATCATCAAATGTCAAATTTTACAATTTTAGGACTTTTCCCCAGAAACCCCAAAATATCTCGGGAACTATTATAGGTAAGACAACGACAAAAACGGAAAAGGCAACCGAAAGCTCTTGAAAAATGCTACCGCCATTGGTGTTCTCAAATTTTAGCTCAGGTCAGGTCTCGGAGTTTAGGCCCGTGAATCCAGAGGCTATATAAGGTCATACAGACTGTTTTGGCGAACAAGTTTTTAGTTAATAACGTCTTAACCAAGCACGATAGAACAATAACTTTGACGTTATCGTGTGTATCTCCTCAAAGCGCTTCAAATCATATTATTTTGGCAATTGACTTAAGTAAAAAAAAATCCTCAGTTCAGCAGGGTCATCCGAGGTCATCCGAGGGTCATATGACGGCCCAGGTAGGTCGCACGGCGCATTTTTTAAGCGCCTCGACGAGATAAACACAATGGTGTCCGTGTAACGTCTTTGTCTGTATTTAATCAAAAGTTGTTGGCAAAAACTTGTTGTTGGTTACCTCGGACCTCAGATAACTTTGAAGGGCTCACTGATTAAAATTGTGCTTGGTTCATCAAGAATGGCCCATAATAACATGATTTTGAAAGATTTGGTCTGATATAATGTGTATCACTTGAATAAGAAGCATTTGCAATTTTTGTCATTGACTTTTATTGGGGAAGTCACGTGCTCTACCGGACCTTCGGTCACCGATATCAAATATATGAGATAAACGAATTGTATTTACTTATGGCCTAGTTAAATCCTGTAATATAGAAACCAGTCAGCCTAAAACTGTGGCTGTGGCACGACCGCAAACGTTTTGGAGGTGGAATCACGTGACCTGACCTGATATGACCCGAGGTAAAAAATTGCACACAATGTGGATGATTGCACACAATGTGCAAAAATTGAGCACAGCGCGGAGGCTCCACGACCGTCCCCATCACTTGCGGCGTGGTCCAAGGCTCAAGTCTGGGACCAGTGTTATATTTACTTTTTTACTAATGACTTGACATCGTTTTTGTGACTCCCAGACGGTGTTATACGCTGAGGACGTGCAATTTATGGCCTCCCCAACCAACAGGAAGAGCTACAACGATACATCGAGTCAACACTGAGCAAAGTGCAGCGATGGCTTGTTGAAAGCACTCTTAAAATTAACCCAACCAAATCTGACCTTGTTCTCATTTCTTCTCGACAAAGGATATTTGGACACAATTTCGAAGTACGTTTTGGCAATGCAACACTTCACCCATCTGGTAGTGCGAAAATTCAAGGGGTCGTTTTGGACAGTAATCTTACTTTCGAAAAACATGTTTCTATCATGACGCAACGATGGTACGCAACGGTGTTCGATCTGTCAAAATTTTCGCTCCGACTGCCAAAAGAAGTAAAGAAGTTTATCATTGAATCATTGTTTTTTTTTGCTCGCATATATTGTATTGTGCGACTGTCTGGGTAGGCTGCAAGGCAACACAACGTAAACGTATACACACAATAATTAAGCACAGCGCAAGAATTGTTAAATGCTGTCGTCGTCAGACACGTATGATGCCTATTTCAGCGTGGATTGAAATGGCCGAAAGTGGACGAACTTGTTGCCGAGCGAGACCTGGTGATGGTACATCGTCTGCTGTATGATAATAATGCACCGATCTGTCTGAGAGATTTGCTGTCGTACCGCGAGAATGTGTCCGCCAGAGAAACCCGAGGTTCTGCAGAAGGTTTGCTGCACATGCCTCGAGTCCGTACCGAGCACGCCCGTCGATCGTTCAGATTTCGGTCAACGGCCAAATGGAACGAGGCGCCACGCGAAGTGCGAGACGCTGGAGCAGTGACGGTGTTTCGTACGTGGATGAGGGAGTGGCTGACAGCAGATCGCTAACTCTGCGAGAAACGACTGTCTTGTGCTTGTAACGCTTTTGTATCGACAATTTTGCATGTGGATTTATTTTAATAGTGTAACTGTGATACAATGTAAAATGACACTTGTCATGAAAAGCCGTGTTTTGCGGATGACATACGAATAAACGATGATTGATACCCAAACACCTATGGCAAAAACGGCGGCGCGCAGCGCCGACTGCACCGCTGTTCTTTCCTCGAAAACCTTAGTGGGTGGGGTTAATAAGTTTGAGTTTCAAAAATCCGTAGCTGCCCCTCCAAGTAACGAGAGGCTAATCATAATAGAGTTCATAATCGAATGAAAATATACCGAAAACCATCATTATTATGTACGTTACACACTGTAGATGAACGACTGACTGTTGGAATGTCTGACGAACTATATACATTTTGCCCCTGTATACGGCTATAGAAAACTGAAAAACATGGGAATGAGCACATTATGGGAAAATATGTTTTTTAATCATATTTCCCATAATTCCAAAATAATTAAAAACACTTTTAAAAAGTGTCTTAAATTCGATTTAGAAAACGCCCCATTTCCCATTGCTTCAACAAAAAGCATGCCCTCGGGCGCCCTCTTACATACGTCACAGGCGTCTTGCCAGATCTAGTAGGAACTAAACTTCGACCCCCCTGAGCTCACATAAGTGCAGTGTTTGGATGGTCAGAGTGCATATTGCCAACGTGAGCAATCACGTGAAACAGTCACGCGATTTAGCACCAGCGCGCGCGCAATCCTTCACGTGGCGATTTAGCACCAGAGCGCGCGCAATCCTTCACGTGGCGATTTAGCACCAGAGCGCGCGCAATCCTTCACGTGGCGATTTAGCACCAGAGCGCGCGCAATCCTTCACGTGGCGATATAGCACCAGAGCGCGCGCAATCCTTCACGTGGCGATTTCCAAACAATGCAGACCAAAGTCATCCGGGCACTGTTTTTCCCTCACGCTCCCGGCTCGTTCTCAAATTCAAGGTAATCTCCTGATGCGCAGACACAATCTCCGGTTTGCCAGTAGGCCATATCCAGAGCTTGACAGCCCTGCCGCGAGAGAGCAATTACATCAGCTGCTCTCCAGTCTCACGTTTACCACTGTCTGACATCACTCGGCTGTTTTCCTGCTTTACATGTTGAGCGAATCGCCTCTAGGCGAAACACTCCAACCATGTGATATGCCTCTAGCGACTAAGCACGCACACAACAGCGGTACCTGTCTGGACCATCCTGTCGGCTACCACTGCATGTCCGGTGAGGCAGGACTCCACACAGGCCGGTCTGTGAGGTATGTGCGGACTGTGCGATCTGTACGGCTGTGCGGCTGTGCGGCTGTGCGGTAGTTCAGACTTCCACTCGACGGGCACGCCTGACGGACGGGAGCGATACAATGCCCTGCACACCGGGGCACCGCGGTCTCCACGACACACGCCGAACTGTCAAGTGTAGATGGTGTCGGCACAGACACGGGACAGAACGGTTATCTCTGGCCGGCTCCAGTGTAGATGGTGCCGACACAGACACCGGACAGAACGGTTATCTCTGGCCGGCTCCAGTGTAGATGGTGTCGACACAGACACCGGACAGAACGGCTATCTCTGGCCGGCTCCACTGTAGATGGTGCCGACACAGACACGGGACAGAACGGTTATCTCTGGCCGGCTCCACTGTAGATGGTGTCGGCACAGACACCGGACAGAACGGTTATCTCTGGCCGGCTCCACTGTAGATGGTGCCGACACAGACACGGGACAGAACGGTTATCTCTGGCCGGCTCCACTGTAGATGGTGCCGACACAGACACGGAACAGAACGGTTATCTCTGGCCGGCTCCACTGTAGATGGTGCCGACACAGACACCGGACAGAACGGTTATCTCTGGCCGGCTCCACTGTAGATGGTGTCGGCACAGACACGGGACAGAACGGTTATCTCTGGCCGGCTCCACTGTAGATGGTGCCGACACAGACACCGGACAGAACGGTTATCTCTGGCAGGCTCCACTGTAGATGGTGCCGACACAGACACCGGACAGAACGGTTATCTCTGGCCGGCTCCACTGTAGATGGTGTCGGCACAGACACGGGACAGAACGGTTATCTCTGGCCGGCTCCACTGTAGATGGTGCCGACACAGACACGGGACAGAACGGTTATCTCTGGCCGGCTCCACTGTAGATGGTGCCGACACAGACACGGGACAGAACGGTTATCTCTGGCCGGCTCCACTGTAGATGGTGCCGACACAGACACCGGACAGAACGGTTATCTCTGGCCGGCTCCACTGTAGATGGTGCCGACACAGACACCGGACAGAACGGTTATCTCTGGCCGGCTCCACTGTAGATGGTGCCGACACAGACACCGGACAGAACGGTTATCTCTGGCTGGCTCCACTGTTAGCCCGTGTTGATCTGCTCTGCAGTCCGATGGGTGCAGGACGGGGTGGGGGTAGGCCTAGTTAGAGAGGGCTTTCAGGTTCCTCCTCGTCATTCCCTGTGGTCTGCTGAGTGGTTCAGACGCATCTAATTTCTCCGCGTTTCGAACTAATGGCCTTGAAAAGCAGGATAGAGTTTGTGTTTGGTGGACAATGGTTGGTTTGAAGTTGGACTGTCCTCGAGTTTGAAATATCATTCTGAACATAAGTAATATATTAATAAGTTCAACAAGTTCAGAGCAATGTTGTGCTAGCGCTTTTGTTTGTGTTCAATTGCCAACTATCTTAACTATAATGGAAGATGTGCATTGGTGGTCATTGAAGATGTGTTAATGTTCGAAGTCAACCTTATGTTCATCCCGCCCACGTAGCTCAGTTGGTAGAGCGTCCGGCTGGAACTTCACCCATCCTGGGAAGGTGGGTTCGAGTCGCTTCGGCGCTCGATATTCGCTCCTGACCGGGATGATTTTTCACCTAGGAAAATTCAAATATAGAAAATACAATATTCGACAGCTTCTAAGATGCATCAAGTAATGATTAGTACGATATTTTTGTGTCATTCCGTGTTATGAATTATGTACTAGCTTGCGACAGTTGATGAATCACGTCTGTTCACTTACCTCTTACTGACGCCAGCAGCAGCAGACTGAGCCAGGTTAACTTCATGGTGAACTGCTAAGGAGCAGCGCGCTCCAGGCGGCACAGACAACACTCCTCCACTCCAGACTCGGTCGCAGCCCCCCCACGCACCTGGCAGAGATCCTCACCGAGAGGTCACAGATATCCTATGTCACTTCAATCACAGAGTGTTTCGCACTCGCATCTCGAATGTTGCGATCAGGGTCTCCGACACGACGAGGACGGCTTGTAGCCGCGATTAAATCCAGCTGTAGAGTCGCCAAGCCGGTTCACCCTCGCCCTCACAGCGTTACTGAACTGATAGTTGTATGATCACTGCGCTCTCTCCCTCTGTGTGACGCAGCATCACACACGAGTACTTCTGCCCACCTCAGTCGGTCACCTCACTCCGCCGCGAAGCTGCAGTGCGGCGCTCTCGTGTCTCCCTGCCCTCCACTGCCGCGTCACCGCCGTCTCTCGCCGTCTCTCGCCGGACGCGCAGCACCGCTCGCTGTCGGCTCGGCACGTCGACACCGTCGGCTCCACTCTTCGACACTCGCTGGGCGTCGGCGAGCCCCGGCCGACGGGCCGCCGATCGTCGGCGGCGACCGCGGACCCGTCGCGACCGAAACCCGCGCGTCGGCGGCGGCGGGGCGGTGGCGGCGGCGGTGGCGTGCGGTCTGATGGGAATATGAGGAAGATCGAGAGGCGATACCGGGTCCGAGATGGCGGCTGAAGTTGGTTACTGAGGCCCTGACGGCCGCAGACATGGCTAAATATGTCCAACTATGTCCAAACGTGCGCCGTAGAAAATGGCAGGCGTGGTGACGTGGCTGTGAGGCGTGGTGACGTGGCTGTGAAGCGTAGTGACGTGGCTGTGAGGCGTAGTGACGTGGCTGTGAGGCGTGGTGACGTGGCTGTGAGGCGTGGTGACGTGGCTGTGAAGCGTGGTGACGTGGCTGTGAGGCGTGGTGGTGTGACTGTGAGGCGTAGTGACGTGGCTGTGAAGCGTGGTGACGTGGCTGTGAGGCGTGGTGACGTGGCTGTGAGGCGTGGTGACGTGGCTGTGAAGCGTGGTGACGTGGCTGTGAGGCGTGGTGACGTGGCTGTGAGGCGTGGTGACGTGGCTGTGAGGCGTAGTGACGTGGCTGTGAGGCGTGGTGACGTGGCTGTGAGGCGTAGTGACGTGGCTGTGAGGCGTGGTGACGTGGCTGTGAGGCGTGGTGGTGTGACTGTGAGGCGTAGTGACGTGGCTGTGAGGCGTGGTGACGTGGCTGTGAGGCGTAGTGATGTGGATGTGAGGCGTGGTGACGTGGCTGTGAGGCGTAGTGACGTGGCTGTGAAGCGTGGTGACGTGGCTGTGAGGCGTGGTGACGTGGCTGTGAAGCGTGGTGACGTGGCTGTGAGGCGTGGTGGTGTGGCTGTGAGGCGTAGTGACGTGGCTGTGAGGCGTGGTGGTGTGACTGTGAGGCGTGGTGACGTGGCTGTGAGGCGTGGTGACGTGGCTGTGAGACGTGGTGACGTGGCTGTGAGGCGTGGTGATGTGGTTGTGAGGCGTAGTGACGTGGCTTTGAAGCGTAGTGATGTGGCTGTGAGGCGTGGTGATGTGACTGTGAGGCGTGGTGACGTGGCTGTGAGGCGTGGTGACGTGGCTGTGAGGCGTAGTGACGTGACTGTGAGGCGTGGTGACGTGGCTGTGAGGCGTGGTGACGTGGCTGTGAGGCGTGGTGACGTGGCTGTGAGGCGTGGTGACGTGGCTGTGAGGCGTGGTGACGTGGCTGTGAGGCGTGGTGACGTGACTGTGAGGCGTGGTGACGTGGCTGTGAGGCGTGGTGACGTGGCTGTGAGGCGTGGTGGTGTGACTGTGAGGCGTGGTGACGTGGCTGTGAGGCGTGGTGACGTGACTGTGAGGTGTGGTGACGTGACTGTGAGGCGTGGTGACGTGGATGTGAGGCGTGGTGACGTGGCTGTGATGCGTAGTGACGTGGCTGTGAGGCGTGGTGGTGTGACTGTGAGGCGTGGTGACGTGACTGTGAGGCGTAGTGGCGTGGCTGTGAGGCGTGGTGACGTGACTGTGAGGCGTAGTGACGTGGCTGTGAGGCGTAGTGACGTGGCTGTGAGGCGTGGTGACGTGGCTGTGAGGCGTGGTGACGTGGCTGTGAGGCGTGGTGACGTGGCTGTGAGGCGTGGTGACGTGGCTGTGAGGCGTGGTGATGTGGCTGTGAGGCGTGGTGGTGTGACTGTGAGGCGTGGTGACGTGGCTGTGAGGAGTGGTGACGTGACTGTGAGGCGTGGTGACGTGGCTGTGAGGCGTGGTGACGTGGCTGTGAGGCGTGGTGACGTGGCTGTGAGGCGTAGTGACGTGGCTGTGAGGCGTGCGGGTGTGACTGTGAGGCGTGGTGACGTGACTGTGAGGCGTAGTGACGTGGCTGTGAGGCGTGGTGACGTGACTGTGAGGCGTAGTGACGTGGCTGTGAGGCGTAGTGACGTGGCTGTGAGGCGTGGTGACGTGGCTGTGAGGCGTGGTGACGTGGCTGTGAGGCGTGGTGACGTGGCTGTGAGGCGTGGTGACGTGGCTGTGAGGCGTGGTGACGTGGCTGTGAGGCGTGGTGACGTGGCTGTGAGGCGTGGTGACGTGGCTGTGAGGCGTGGTGACGTGGCTGTGAGGCGTAGTGACGTGGCTGTGAGGCGTAGTGCTGTAGTTGTAAGGTGTTTGTGTGCAGGCTGTCGTAAACATAATGCCGAGAAAGTGAACATAAAGGTGCGACACAGCAAGTCATATACCTGCAGCGGTGTTCCCATTGTGTAGAATGTTTGCAGGACCCCAGCACATAATAATGCAGTAAAATATTGCAAACAACTGTGCTCTGATTAGCAAAATAGAGGCGAGATGAAAGAGAAAAAAAGAGAAGAGCAGCAGAAGAGAGGCGAGAGGAAAGAGAAGAGCAGCAGAAAAGAGGCGAGAGGAAAGAGAGAAAAGAGCAGCAGAAGAGAGGCGAGAGGAAAGAGAGAAAAGAGAAGAGCAGCAGAAAAGAGGCGAGAGGAAAGAGAAGAGCAGCAGAAAAGAGGCGAGAGGAAAGAGAGAAAAGAGCAGCAGAAGAGAGGCGAGAGGAAAGAGAGAAAAGAGAAGAGCAGCAGAAAAGAGGCGAGAGGAAAGAGAGAAAAGAGCAGCAGAAGAGAGGCGAGAGGAAAGAGAGAAAAGAGAAGAGCAGCAGAAGAGAGGCGAGAGGAAAGAGAAGAGCAGCAGAAAAGAGGCGAGAGGAAAGAGAGAAAAGAGCAGCAGAAGAGAGGCGAGAGGAAAGAGAGAAAAGAGAAGAGCAGCAGAAGAGAGGCGAGAGGAAAGAGAAAAGCAGCAGAAAAGAGGCGAGAGGAAAGAGAGAAAATAGCAGCAGAAGAGAGGCGAGAGGAAAGAGAGAAAAGAGCAGCAGAGAAGAGGCGAGAGGAAAGAGAGAAAAGAGAAGAGCAGCAGAAGAGAGGCGAGAGGAAAGAGAGGAAAGAGAAGAGCAGCAGAAAAGAGGCGAGAAGAAAGAGAGAAAAGAGAAGAGCAGCAGAAGAGAGGCGAGAGGAAAGAGAAGAGCAGCAGAAAAGAGGCGAGAGGAAAGAGAGAAAAGACAAGAGCAGCAGAAGAGAGGCGAGAGGAAAGAGAAGAGCAGCAGAAGAGAGGCGAGAGGAAAGAGAAGAGCAGCAGAAAAGAGGCAAGAGGAAGGAGAGAAAAGAGAAGAGCAGCAGAAGAGAGGCATGTCAGGCTAAGTGCAGTCCCGGAGAAAAAATAACATTATTTGTCAGCGCGTGAGTAAAATAGAATGAACATTCGAGAGCGTTACAAGAGTTTTTAATTGGTTTCACGAGAGCGAGAGCGAGAGCGAGAGCGAGAGCGAGAGCGAGAGCGAAAGCGAGAGCGAGAGCGAGAGCGAGAGCGAGAGCGAGAGCGAGAGCGAGAGCGAGAGCGAGAGCTAGAGCGAGAGCGAGAGCGAGAGCGAGAGCGAGAGCGAGAGCGAGAGCGAGAGCAAGAGCGAGAGCGAGAGCGAGAGCGAGAGCGAAAGCGAGAGCGAGAGCGAGAGCGAGAGCGAGAGCGAGAGCGAGAGCGAGAGCGAGAGCGAGAGCGAGAGCGAGAGCGAGAGCGAGAGCGAGAGCGAGAGCGCCAACTACCACGCATACAGCATACAGCCAACTACCACGCATCACGTTACTACAGCCAACTACCACGCATCACGCTACTACAGCCAACTACCACGCATCACGCTACTACAGCCAACTACCACGCATCCCGCTACTACAGCCAACTACCACGCATACAGCATACAGCCAACTACCACGCATCACGTTACTACAGCCAACTACCACGCATCCCGCTACTACAGCCAACTACCACGCATCACGCTACTACAGCCAACTACCACGCACCACGTTACTACAGCCAACTACCACGCATCCCGCTACTACAGCCAACTACCACGCATCCCGCTACTACAGCCAACTACCACGCATCACGCTACTACAGCCAACTACCACGCATCCCGCTACTACAGCCAACTACCACGCATCACGCTACTACAGCCAACTACCACGCATCACGCTACTACAGCCAACTACCACGTATCCCACGTTACTACAGCCAACTACCACGCATCACGCTACTACAGCCAACTACCACGCATCCCGCTACTACAGCCAACTACCACGCATCACGCTACTACAGCCAACTACCACGCATCACGCTACTACAGCCAACTACCACGCATCACGCTACTACAGCCAACTACCACGCATCACGCTACTACAGCCCACTACCACGCATCACGCTACTACAGCCAACTACCACGCATCACGCTACTACAGCCAACTACCACGCATCACGCTACTACAGCCAACTACCACGCATCACGCTACTACAGCCAACTACCACGCATCACGCTACTACATCCAACTACCACGCATCCCACGTTACTACAGCCAACTACCACGCATCACGCTACTACAGCCAACTACCACGCATCCCGCTACTACAGCCAACTACCACGCATCACGCTACTACAGCCAACTACCACGCATCACGCTACTACAGCCAACTACCACGCATCACGCTACTACAGCCAACTACCACGCATCACGCTACTACAGCCGACTACCACGCATCACGCTACTACAGCCAACTACCACGCATCACGCTACTACAGCCAACTACCACGCATCCCGCTACTACAGCCAACTACCACGCATCACGCTACTACAGCCAACTACCACTCATCCCGCTACTACAGCCAACTACCACGCATCACGCTACTACAGCCAACTACCACGCATCACGCTACTACAGCCAACTACCACGCATCCCGCTACTACAGCCAACTACCACGCATCACGCTACTACAGCCAACTACCACGCATCACGCTACTACAGCCAACTACCACGCATCACGCTACTACAGCCAACTACCACGCATCACGCTACTACAGCCAACTACCACGCATTACGCTACTACAGCCAACTACCACGCATCCCACGTTACTTCAGCCAACTACCACGCATCACGCTACTACAGCCAACTACCCCGCATCACGCTACTACAGCCAACTACCACGCATCACGCTACTACAGCCAACTACCACGCATCACGCTACTACAGCCAACTACCACGCATCACGTTTGTATAGTCACTCTCTGGGACCGGACCGCCTAACTTGGTCAAAGTTGATCAAGTGCACCGGGTGTACGTAAACCGGTTTGAAAGCCAGGTCGGGACGGTGGGCTGACGCGGCGGACAGAAAACAGTTCCCTCCGTATGCCCGCGTCGGTCAGGTCTGCAGGTTCACGCGCGGCGCGCGCGTGTCTTTTGAAGAGGAGTGCTTGTTTGCATTGCGAGTAGCTGTAGCACGTTAAACAAAGCGGCGGCGGCAGCCCGTCGACACCATGCCCCTTCACGTCCGCCGACTCCGAACAAAGCAAATAAGGTGCTGCTGATGGCTGTATCGCGGGGCTTTCCTTTACTGCCGATATCAGAGGTGAACAAACCTCGAGACTGACACCGACAAACAGCCAGGCTAACTCACTTCCCTTGTTCGCGCTCTTATGGCCAATTACTCTAAAAAAGTAAGGGTTTTCTCACGCCTCGGTGACTAAACAACATTGATAAAAATCGGCACTCTGGCACATTTTGTAAACATACAACACATTTGGTCAACACACAACACATTGTATCAACACACATCACATTTTGTCAACACATTTTGTGATCGTTACAATGAGCGCTACACTCACTAGCGGATCCAGAGGGGGAGGGGGGTTAGTGACCATACCCCCCCCCCGCAAAAAAAACTGAAATCAGCATAAAATTTAACATTTCCTGATATAGAAGATAATCTAAGCAACTTTTACTAAGGAAAGCTTGTTTTAAATCAGCTATCAATGAATAAACATGCGATATCCGACGAGTTTTCAGAATTGTGCGACAATTTTTGGAATTTTCCCGGCCCCCCAAACCACTCGTGGTCCCCTCCCCTCCCCAAACCACCGCTCTGGATCCGCCAATGGCTACACATGAAGATGGTGGTGTCTGTATAATTGTACTCCAGAACCAGGTGACATTGCATCGTCTACTGATATTTGTTGTACTTACTGTTACAAGGGTGCAAGAATAACAAGATGTTTACACATCCAATGATGGCATCACTTGCCACTAGCGGATCCAGGGGGGGGGGGGGCATGGCGGCCATGGCCCCCCAAACCGCCTGAAATAGGCAAAAAATTGACACACTTTCTGATATAGAAGACAATCTAAGCAACTTTTAACTAAGGGAAGTTTGTTTTAAATCAGCTATCAATGCATACATAAACAAGCGAAATTCGATGATTTTTCCAAATTGTGTGATAATTTTTGGAATTTGCCTCCAAACCACCTATCCCCCCCCCCCCAAAAAAAAACATCGTTCTGGATACGCCAATGTCACTTGCTGCTTTCCTGGGTGCTTCAAATTAGTTTTGGACAATTTATGTTTTGCCTATTTGATGTAATGGAATCAAAGCATCATTAAATGTTCCACAAATAATATAGAAAACACCATTATTATTTTTGGTTGTGGACAAATGAGAGCAATGCTAGCATTACCGTCTAGGATCTTGGATCCTTATAGGACCTGGATGCCTAGGATCTTGACACGTCTGGACCAATGAGATGTACAGGGACCCGCAGTTACTATGGTACACACTAAGATATGGCTTATCTTCTCCGCTAGCTTATGATTGTCTGCAAATTAAGAAACAGCAATATATGCATTTGAACTGCATTACTGAGAGCTTCAAAATTATATATTGATGCATTGGCTCACCATATCTATTGGCTGATTTGAAGCAAAAATACATTTTTAGCTCTTTGCGGAGGAAAACTCCTTTTTTTCTTAACATCAGCCAATAGATAAGGCCAGGGTGAGCTGATGCATCAATATGTCATTTCGAAGCTCTCAGTATTGTGGTTTGAATGCATTTATTGTTGTTTCTTAATTTTCAGTAAAAAGTACGCTAGAGGAGAAGATAAGCCGGACCATGTGTGTGTGCCATAGCAACTAAACTGCAGGTCCCTGTACCTACTGCTATTATCTTTCTTTCAAAGTACATTTACATGAAACAGGAGCACCCAGCAAGTACAAACAAGATGCTGGCAAATGTTACAAAAGGGCACCCATTAATTACAATTTACATAAATTGCATAACCACAGATACCCACCTGGTGGAGGTGGTATTCTTGTCGCTGGTGCCACCCAGTGGTCGCAAATGGCATGCTCCCTAGACGGAGATAGTTTATTTTCACACTCCACGCCATAGTGGCCAAATTCAAATATTTAGGGGAATAGAGGGATGACAAAATTGTTTGTTTTATCAAAAATGATAGGACGAAGGAGGTATCCGGGTTTAAAAACATGAAAATAAGGTAAGAATTGTAATGTTTTAAGCTGGACACCTCCCATTCCATGATATCACATCTGGCAACATGCCATAATTTTGTCATCCCCTCCCCTCCCCCAACTCACTGAATTTGGCCACTATGCTCCACCCACATCAATTTACTATTAGGCTTACACTGACACTTTCCCACAGCCTCCTTAACAGTTTTCTCATGTCAATGTCAAGTTTTTTTGGCTCAATATCAATATACAGCCACACGATACCGCGTCACCTAGAAGCAGTCAACTAAGGCCTTGGCCAACACCTGTAAACGTACTTGAATCGCGTCGTTATTGGCACAAACAGCGCCATAATTGTCGCTGTCTCACCTGACTCACCGACCTGACAGCGACGCGAATAGGACTAGTCATGGGGAAGCCACGATGTCGCAGTGTTTTTTTCAGGTGTAAATCGTGGCTTGAGGAACGCTGCCACGATACAAACACACACTATTTTTGACAGTGTATGCATGATGTTTTACGCTGATATTATAATGCTGATCAAAATTGAAGATGACTGAGATCCTGTCATGTTTCTGCGCCCTTCATATCTTCAGATTGAGGTGCGTAGTTATCTTCAGCAGGATTTTGCTTACTCACGGTATGGCGGTACACAATCAAGTGACACCAACGTGCGCTGGCGCGTCGGAACATTTTTTCACCTCTGGCGGATATCTTAACCCACCATTGACTGGGGGGGGGGGGGGGCGTTTAACGCCCCCCCCCTGATGAATGTTCGTAATAGCTCAAACACGAATAACGCTATCAACGTGAAACTTCGGGTACCTTCTTATAAATCACGTTTACGTCTTCTGTGAAAAAATAAAGAAATGTCGTCGATTTTTTTTTGTATCGAGTTATATCGAATTTAGTGACGTCACTACACACGAGTTTTGCACCAAAATCAGCTAATCTTTGCCAGGTGGTAGAAATGCCATATTTAAAGCAAAATGCAATCTAAAAACGCCAAATAATATACAATTGCAAGGGCTACAAGCTGGCTAATTCAACATTAAGAAAATGCTGGGTTTTGATCCCCAAAAGCTAAACAAAAAGTTTTTTGTGGAAAATGCCCACAAAATATTTATTTTTTCTCAAAGATATTCAAAAAGCCGGAATATGTGTCAAAGAACCACTTATGGGAAACTATCATACCAATTTTTTAGATTGATATCACCATTTTTGACTGACGTATGGCATCTAAAGTATGGGTGACTCATGACGTGATATTTAAAAATGTTTTTTTGGGGGTCTTTTTAGATACAGACAAATCAATTGTACGACTGTATTTCTCATACAAAACTGGTCTATACACATGCCTTTGTTATTTATATTTATAAATTTAAAGTTTTTACCTTCAGTGACCTGAACTTAACCCGAACTTGACATTAACGTCACTTAAATGAAGTCAGGTGGTAAAATGACTATCACTATCGAATTATACGTGGAAAATAACTCATAAAACATGTGTTGCATGAATTTCGTAGATATTTTAAGCATAGTGCCTTTTGTGACCTGACCTTGACCTTGACCTTGGCCAACAATCTCACTTTAGGTCATGCGGAATGTGTATCATACCTTTGGCAGCACTTTGGGTGATCATGGTAGGAATCGAAGGCTTTGGATGGAAATATGGCCCATAAGCTCAAATACGTCGATTTTGACCCTTGACCTGACCGTGACCTGACATTTGACTTCACTTTGACATTTTAGGTACGCTATATTCATCTCATTGAGAGCTTTCGATTGCCGCCTTGCGTGTCTCGCTGTGATCATTGGTTCGGAAGATAACCAGGGGAGGTGTTTAACGCTCCCCCCCCCCCCCCCCCCCCAGTCAATGGCATTCGGCTGAGACTAGTGATGTCATTTGCATATTTTTAAAACATGACCGAACCGATACCAAGTTTTGCAAAGCTTTAAAAACCAAATACCAAACTGACTTTTCCCAGAACGAAATATACCAAAATTTGACCAATTTGGAAAATTCACGTCAAATGACTAGACAAGAATATTTGGGATACATTGCAGTATTTTTCAGAAGGAAAATATCACAGTTTGAACATCAGAAAAATCAATGGCAGAAAAATGGTATGCCAGAGCAGACCATCAATGCAATTCTTCCATACAAATTACAAATGCATCATTCATCCTTAAGTCAATGCACATAACATGCAGAGAATACATCAGACTTTGTTATGCACATATTTTGAAGCTCAAAGGCATATCAGGCATCTCAAAGGCAAAGGCAGACTCAGTAGTTGCACTTACAGTTTAAGAAGCACTTATTCGAACACCACACAATGAATGAACAGCGTACAAGTAGTAAGCCTATTATGTGGTCTGATGTTTAAGTAACATGTACTCACATACATGGCGAGATTTGTCGCTCACGACGAACTTAGGGCAATTTCAGCCGCACGGTGAAAACTCCGTCTCCCCGGTAAGGATTGTCGCTACATATCAAGCAAAATACTTTCAGTTAGACGCTTGGATGGGCGTTTCACGAGCGAAGCCGAGCGAAGCAAAATGTTGCCCAATTTGAAATCAGCGTCACAAAATGTCCTAGAAACTACCAGATTCCAAAAAGGTCAACTCAGGTTATCGGAGGTCAGTCCCCTTGGTTGACCTGTGAAAGTGCATGACCCCAGTGGAACTTATAATAATGTCAAATATATGCCAAATTTGAAATAAGCGACACAAAATGTCTTAGAAACTGCCATAGGGCAAACAAAGTCATAGCAGGCCATCGGAGATTAGTGACCTCGGCGGGCTCGGTTGACCTCTGAAATTGCCAACTGAGGTCACAATCTCAGTGGAAAACATAAATGTCACCTGTTGACACCTGTGCATATACTCATGAGCAGCAAACACTCGGAAACTGCACAAGTTACAAGCACCGATACTACGGGACGCCAGTCGCGCCTGACATGACCTTGAGAAACATGTCATAGGTAACGGGTCATGGGGATAGAACTTTACAAAAATCAGAGTATGTGTCAAATTGTTAAAAAGTAGGGTGCTGACAGTGCCATTGCAGTCTTTCCGAACAAGTTATGATGCGACAGGTCACGCTCGTTACTGGCTGGATAGGTTACTGGCTGGAGCTGTTACTGGTTACAGCCAGTAACAGGTCACGCTCGTTACTGGCTGGATAGGTATTCAGTACCATTCGCTATAACGCAAGTCAATCAGGGCCGGCCTGTCGCGCGATACCTGTCGCGCGCATATTTCGGTGTCCCGCATTGTAATTGCCAACGGCTAGCGTAAAACCGGACATATGTAAGTAATTCAAAAATATAGATACAACTCAAATCTTGCCACATATCTCAATCTGCCGAACAACCCATCGCATGGTGACCATAATGCATCACCAACAATAAAACAGCTTGATTGATTTCAGTCAGCTTTATTGACCAATCGCACAGATGTGGCACAATGAGGTGCTAATGTAGGTGGTTTGGCGTCTGGTCACCTCAATGAAGATTGCGCTCTCATCCCTCAACAAGGGTGACAGTTTCCAGAGCATCTTCTGCAAGCAAAATGGAAAAATAAAGGTTAATACAATATTCAGGGCATGGTGGCAGGGCATGGCACAGCACAGGGTACAGCCCTAGACATTAAATGTACTCTTAACTTTGGTGCCCACTTATACTGATTGGAACGGTGGGTATAGTGCTATGGTCCAATGTTTATCTAGCTTGTTAACCCATTACCGCCCAGCGCGTCAAAAATGGTCGATGCGTTTGAAGGACTGTACCGACGTCGTGTTTCAACTGATTGCTTTGCCAGACCGTCTGGACTATGGGGAGGGATGTCTAAAAATAAACATTCCGGCTCGAGCGACGCCGGCTGCCGGAAATAGATTTGGCAGGGTGTCAAAGTTGGCGATTTTTCGATACCACGACACCGGGTCTATCTAGGCTAGACATTTTGACCAGCAACCTATATTATGGCCAGATAAAGTTTGTCAAATGGAATATAAATGTACGATGTACTCCGTCGTGTCAAGCGTTTTCACTTCCCTCTTTATTCGCGGCTCCCAGCAGGCGCAAAATTTGGATCGACCAATTTTGACTCACCGGGCGTGTGCCGCCTCTTCGCACCGGCTGGGGCCGCCCGCGCGCGGACAGGGATCCCGGGCGGGACGCGCGAAACGAGGAAGGGTCAGTGTTCCCTGTCCCTGTTTAGCGTGCGAACGTGCTGATAATTGTGTGATTCGAGGTGTTGAGCTGTTTTACTTTGTCTTCGGTGTAAGAGCCTTGTTGTTCTGTGCTGGAGCGCTCCGCATAATAAGGCCCTTGCCAGAGCTAAGAAGACTCCTCTCCGCACAAGAGGGCCTCCTGACTCCTATCCGCACGGGAGGGCCTCCTTTCCGCACAGAGGGGCCTCCTCTCCACACGGGAGGGCCTGCCACACGGGAGGGCCTCCCCGCACGGCAAGGCCTCCTTTCCGCGCAGAGGAGCCTCCTCTTCGCAAGGGAGGGCCTCCCCTCCGCACGGGAGAGACTCCTCTCCGCACGGGAAAGACTCCTCTCCGCACGGGAGCGCCTCCTCTCCGCACGGGAGGACCTCCATTCTGCATAGAGGGGTCTCGTCTCCACACGGGAGGGGGGGGGGGGGGGGGCTCCTCTCCACATGGAACGGCCTCCTCTCCGCACAAAGGGGCCTCATCTCTGCATGAAAGTGTCCCTTTTCTGCACAGAAGGGCCTCCTCTCTGCACGTGAGGGCCTCCTCTCAGCACGGGAGGGCTTCCTCTCCGCACGGGAGGGCCTCCATTCCGCACATAGGGCCCCTAGGCCGAAGTGGGTGTGCAAAAACATAGTTGTGCCCACCCATATTTTTTTTTTTCAGGGTGGGCAACTGCTCACCCTGACCCCCCGGAATCCGGCGCCGCTGGTGGATGTATTGCTTCCTTCCTTGGCAGCTATGTAGGTCTATGAAGAGACGACATGTGAGCGAAAGAAATCGCTAATCGCGCGTGCACAATGCTCGTGATTGTGTGCTACCGTCACCGTTCAGAAATAGACAAGTGCCGTGCCGATATAGTCATGACTCGTCTGGTTTTGCAATACGTGATAACGCATGATCAAGGTGATTGTTGATGCCAATAAAGCTGGCACGCGACACATCGCAGTTTTTTATTTTTTGGCCGCCTCGGCCTCATAAATTAGGTCAGCGATGGGGTGGGCCGGCCGCGTCGGCACAGCGGGGCAGCGCGCGCACACCGAGCAGGCGCCCGGTGGGTCATTTTTGGTCGATGCTGTATCTCAAAAAGTTATCTATATTTTATATTAATATTTTCAGGATTTCTTAATCTCCCCCAATCCCCATAGCGTACAAAAAATAACACAATTCGAATCACTAGAAGTAGGGGTGGGCGTTAATGGGTTTTGATAAATTAATTGCAGGACAAAATACATAAATAACTATGATTCGTACTTCTTCTTTCTTTGTAAAATATTTACCTTATTTTAATTATATTTTATAGAACCACAATCAAGCAAGCATTTCCATTAAACAAATATATGAAACACCTGGTCTGTATTAACAGACTGGTTATTGATTCGACACTGATTGAATCGATTGGAATTGTTCAATCAAAATTAATTGAATCAAAACAATTGATTCACCACCAGATCTTTTGGTACATGAATTGTGATTGAATCAAAACCTGCATCAAATCAGGGCTGATAGAACCAAAATATTGAACGATTCAAGTATACACTGGTAAATTGTGCAAATACATGCAGTCCCTGTGGCTACATTCATTTAAACTGAAATACCATTTCTGTAACAATGTTTTAATGATCATATATAATATATATGCATGTTTCCATTTGTATTGATTTGACAAGTTCACCTCATATATTTAAATTTTGAATCAAACATGAATTGATTGAAATATTTGTTTTGATTCTTTGAATCGGAAGGAATCAATTCTCAAAATTGTGTCTGTTAATCAAACGGTGATTTAATCATTTATATTCCAAAATGAATCATGATGGTAAGTAAACAGGGATGATCAATAACATGGCAGCAATGTTTATTTTATATATAAAAGGCGAGAATAAGGAATAAGCTTTCACCGTTACGGCATCGTCACACATCATGAACCAAACTTAACTGCTGTTCAATGTATGTGATATTGTTTGATTTAGAATGCTTACCCTTCCTGCATAGGAAATTCCTTGGACAAAAGAGCACGTGTAACTTTTGATTAACTTTCACATGTCAAAAATGTTTCGAATCTGACGATGCCGTAACAGTGGAAGCTTATTCCTTATTCTCGCCTTTCACATATAAAATAAACATTACTGCCATGCTATTGATCATCCATGTTTACTTATTCTCATTCATCATGGCAAAAATAACCATCAAACACATTACAAGAAGCATGATTGAATAATTCCCAAAAAGTTGAATCAATAACCAGTCTGTGAATGTATACAAAAGTTTATGAACATGATCTTTAACCTCTTGATTATGCACATATATCGCTTACCTTGATACTTCCAATTTTCTCACCATAAGAAGCACGCACTTTTATAAATAATAATTAACAAACCATTAAAAAGAAACACAAAAAAGGCACAGAACGCCTTGTCATATGGCTTTGCACAAAGCTCTACTACATTTGTAATTATTCAAGTGCGCCGATTTTGCCTACAGTGTTTACATAGCGAAATTGATGGTTGCCAGATAGTGAAGAAAGCTCTATTTCCCGATCTACTTTCGGTAGCGATCCTTCCGCGACGTCGACAAATGCTGCGCTCATAAGCCACAACAAAGCGCAGCTGCCCGCTTTGTTGTGGACCGTCGGCTCTGAGCCCAATGTGGCTATGCCTATATATGGCCTTGGGCTATGCGCCCTATACCTCAGGCAAGTCTTGTGGACCGTGGTTGAAGCAGCGTTTATTTTTTAAGCGGGCTCCTACCTACTGAAGTCCTGAAGGCGGTTTGTCGGCAAAAAGCACAGGACGTGGTTACGTATAGGTAAGTCTCAATGATGAACATAATCAACACCAGTATTTTACAAACATGCAAAGTACCTTTGACTGGAGAAGTGGAAATTGCTTTTAAAATAGTGACATGTGATGAGAAAGTAAAGTCCAAAGACCTTCTGTTTTTAAATGTTAAAAGCATTGGTCCCAACAAAACACATTTATGGGGTAAAGCAAGATGTGATCTGACAGGTAGGTACCTTAGTCAAAGATTACCAGCAGGTGTAACACTTCCATACACAGCACCTTAGGTAATGTAACAGGCCTTCCCTGAACAAGAAGCGGGTTGTGCAGCCGGCTTGATGACGTAATTGGCCTTTGGAGTGTATTTTTCGTCCTGATCTGACTTAATGGTCCTGATCTGACTTAATGACGACAAACAGTATAGTAGGCCGTCCCAAACAGACTTAATGTATATGAGCAGTGGGTTAGGCTATTCAGAGCGGACTTAATGGTAACAAGCAGTAGGAAAAGCCTTCCCATCTGACTAAATGGTCGTAGTTGCTGTAAAGCTTAGATCAGGTTTGATTATGTTTCTGTCACACTGTTTGTTTGTTGAAACAGGAGTGTCATTGCAAAGGCATTACCCCAAATATATATCTACATCTACACAGTAGCATACCCAGGATTCGCTCCAGGAGGGGGCCATTTTTGCTAAGGGGGCATAAAGTACCCCTACCAAAAAGAAATCACCAGATTTGGCCCACTATATTCTTAAAATGGCATATTTTCACAATTTTTATCTTAAAAAATAAAAAAATCATTCATTTTTTCCGACCAAAGGGTGCACTACAGACCTTCAGGGAGGGGGCAATTGCCCCCCCCCCCCTGTGTATGCCTATGCATCTACACTACATAGAGTGCTGTGTGCGGAAGTGTGGTGCCTGCCCCACCAGTACCACAGTGACCTGCTCAGAGGACAAAAAAAGTGCCTTCTTGCATGCTATGGTGTGTAGCATTTTTGGCTGATGACACAGCGATCCGTGTAGCGATTTTAGGAAACGCTGTACGTGAAAATACATCAAGACGCCGACTTAATATGAAAACCATTAGCTCTTTTATACCTAAGCATCATCAGGTGTCGCTCGCTGTGCGACGCTTCATTTCGCGAATTTAGTGGACCATTATCTTTCCGGCCACCAATCCCGGGGAGTCAAATCGCTGTTTTTTTGGTAATCGCTAGTTAATAATAGCGCACTGCAGTATTGCACTTACTAAACAAATACGTATCCAGCTAGGAGGAAGATAGTAATGGTCGAAGACCAATGGGCATTAAGTACCCATTCATCGAAAGTAGAGGTACTTACATACCAACTAAGTACCAGGTATCAGCGGATATCACACGATTTTCTGCGTTTGGTAGTGAAAAAAACAAACTCTGTATGTGAAAAACATAGCCCTGTATTTTAGACACATGCCTATGGTCTATTTTGAGTGATCCATCCTGTATTTGAAAAAACTCATGAATTTTCGGATATATTTCACCACAATAGTTGGCCACCACACTCTATTTCAAGATGTTCAAGAATGCAATCGAAGGGTTCTGGCATCACAGGTATCACACAATTTCAGCAAATACATTTAAAAATAACATATTTTTGAATTAGGAAACAATTTTTCAAAGCTAATACTGAAAGATTTTATCAGGTGTATGATCTGTCATGGCCATTGATATGTTAGTTGCATTTCTCGCCGTTCGTTCCTCCTCCAAAATCATTTCAAAAGTTAGCTCAAAACAAGGCAATAGATACCGCTCAAAAGTTGTTTATATGGTATAT
The DNA here is from genome assembly GCA_036785665.1 of Chirona hameri. Lineage (NCBI taxonomy): Eukaryota > Metazoa > Arthropoda > Thecostraca > Balanomorpha > Balanidae > Chirona > Chirona hameri. The sequence goes on along the minus strand of JAXIVJ010016719.1, from coordinate 4,169 downwards.
AAACAACCTCTTATACGACCTATGTATGGCCTTGATACGCTTGATACGGCCCAAAGTTATAAAGTTACCTAGATACGGCCCATGGCCCTATAACGGTACGGCCTTGATAAATAACTATGGTGAGTACTGAGTGCGTACTCACCTCTTTTAGTGTTGCTGGGTTTGCAAAACCTTGCCATTGTTAGATTGTGCAATGATATGTTGTTTTGTAGGCTGGGATAGCAGAGGACTTCAGTGTACCAGAGGTTGGATATTTATTAGTGAATTGAGGATAATGCTGCTTGTCTATTGCAGGGTAAAGTAAACCACTGTAATTCTGCACATATCATATTGCCAAACTTTGCATGCCATTGGTGATATACTGCAACAGTATTTTGGTCCAATCCAACTGGGGACAGCCACATAGCCTTGCAACAAGACTTCAAAGGGATTGCCACCCATTGCAGGATGACCTGTGTTTGGCTGATTCAAGGTTGGACTATTTTTACTATTTCATGCTAGGTATGTCAGTATTGGTAGGGCAGGCGTCACATTTCCGTACACCAGCTGTAGGTAGTGTAACAAGGAGCGGGCAGTGTAGCCAGCTTGATGTCATCACTGGGAGGGTATAGTTAATGGTGTAGGCCTGTTTACTACTCGATCAGATTTAATGGCGGGGTTAGGTTAGGTTGGTTTAGGTTATGGTACCTAAAATAACCTACCCTAACCTAACCCCGCCATTAAGTATGATCAAGTAGTAAACAGGCCTAAGCCATTAAGTCTGATTGAGTAGTAAACAGGGCCACGCCATTAAGTATACCCTCCCAATGACGTCATCAAGCCGGCTGCACCGCCTGCCACTTGTTCAGGCTTGTCACACTACCTACAGTGTTGTGTACGGAAGTGTGACACCTGCCCTACCAATACCGGTATGTCCTTGTCGTCTTGATCGTGATGCACATTTTTTCAGGAAACTAATGGAGATAAAATTACAGTATTTGAATACTCCTCTTAGGTTTACCTTTAGGGTAGTGAACTAGTTCAGACTAGTAGAGTCTATTCAAAGTCAACCTTGGAATATCAGGCATTGTCTGTACTTTTGGTCAAAGGATTTTGCCCCTTTCCTTCTGTCCTGGAGATTTGCTCTCTTTCCACTTTTTTTTTTTTTTTTTTTTTTTTAAATTTAGTCCGAATGTTTTGTATGGATGGATTTCCGAAGTCAGGTCCCACGCTAAGCAGAGCTTGTTGCGCAGGTCCTGACCTCACCACCCGATCGCGCAATTCCTGTTGGCCGGCAGAATTTAGAGACGAAAGTTTTACGTGCCCGACATACCTGGACACGGTCCGCCCCGCTCACTGACGTCACCTGACCTTGAGTGCGACCGCTGCCACCGCCGCAGGCCATCCCAATCAGGAGCAAACAGCGAGCGCCGAAGCGACTCGAACCCGGGCTGCCACACCGGGATAGGTCAGAAGTCCAGCGCTCTCCCACTGAGCTACAGGGGCGGACTGTATCTTAATGTTGTGATGATTATTATTTGGGTTTAAGGGCGCCACAGGTACTAGGCTATGTGGTGCCCATTGTTATTAATGTCATTGTAGTTAAAATAGGATTACATTGTCCTCACAAAAATGTTAAATATATTATGTATCGCATAATTTTATTTTCCAGGTACAACAATTATATAAAATGCAAATTTTAGTTTGCAACAACAATAACATTTCATTCTGCACTCACTATGTCATGAAATTTAAAAAAAAATCAAACACTGATCATGGTCCTGGCTTGTGTCCTGGCATTGGTAAATTTGGGTGGAAAACCACACCCTATATATAGATACTATTTTTCCACTCCTTATCCCAAGATGTACTGTGCATTTTCCACTCCTTAATTTTAAACACACTGAATAATTGGAACACTGATACAGATGTATCAATGTAACAGTAGGGACAGCCTGTGGAGGGACAGGCTGGAAAGAAATGGCATAGATTATAACTAATGCTGGTGGGCAGGTAGCTTGGTATTGATAAAGTCTTGTACACGTGGTTTTGGTTGAATTTTCCACTCTTTGTACTTTTTTTTGCCAGAATTGTTGCACTGCACTCTAGCTCAAAGGCAATCCTAGGACCGTGTTCATGGCTCACATCTAGTCAGGTGTGGAAGTTCATTTTCAATTCACTCAACATGTAATATGTTCACACCTTCAGGCTTCCTGAAGCAACACAAGCTCACAACTTATGAAGTTAATTGCCAGTTGTAGAAAGAGTTCAGAAAAAGACACACAAATTACAAATTGCTTTGATAGAATGCTGTACAAGGATGAATTTTGATAAGACACCAAAAATGACCAATTGCTTTGATAGGTTGCTATACAAGGAATGCTGTGATATGAATTTATGACATTGGATATATTGCCATTGTGGCAGCCTGCTATCACATTTTGGGTGAAATTTTGGCTGTTTAAATTTGTCCCAATCCTTCCTATTTTTTGTAGACTGGTTGGCAAATGTTTGTTGGCGTATAGAACTTCACACTTGGTCATGTGGTTCATCTTATATTATTTATTGGTGCCAACTCTAACTATTTTTGCTTACAGTTTTCAATGCAGGGTAAATATTTTGATTACATCTGTAACAAATACACTGCTTATAAGTAATAACCTATTTCAGGCATTGCATTCCATTTTTCCTGGTTCTCATACATCAGGCAAGATATCACAAAATATAATGGGCGACACTGTGTTCTTTTGCAGAAAGTGGACATTACTGTCAACATTACCACTTTCAATACACTCATTTTTTAGTTGACACAAAATTTGGCTGTGCAATATGCATTTTTTCCTGTATAGCAGATTGTTAATTTGATTAGATGCCATTTTCAGCAAGTGGCATCTCTAAATAATTGGAAAGTTATGATGTTCAGGTAATAAAATCCAATAACATTTCAAAAGCTCATCATCAAAGGACCCTTTGATATTATATTAGAGGCCTGCTATCATATTGAGTGGAATACCAAATTGGAATACCAGAGTGGAATCAGATGTTCAGCTTTCGCAACTACCCACAGGGCCAGAGGACAACTTTGGCCAATGGCCAGTCTTCGTGCAGACGGCTGTGCCGAGGTATTTTGCACACAAGATCGGCAGAAGCGCATATGATTCATAAATAATTTAACAGACCTTAACAGACGGAACAGGAAAAGGAATTTTCATTAAATTCGGTGCGTGTCGAAAAATGGTTGAGAACAAGATCTTGATACACGTGTTATACACCGAGGTAGCAATATTGCTTCGTGTAATAGTAGGTAGCACTCCGAACACTTTTTTGACCTCTGGACCTGCTAGGTATCTTTGTCTTTCAAAAGCAAATGTGTATCTTCTAGGGTCATTTACAGTTGTCTGACTTATTAAGCAAAAGTTCTTAAGAACTTTTGCTTTCAAATATTGTGCACAGCAGATTATGCATTCTCAGTTGCCTTGTTAAGATGCTTTTGATTGTTTTAAAACTTCTCTGTACAGTAAAAATTTTCCACTCTTTATGCTTATTTTTTGCAAAAAAAAAGTGAATTGTTCATTGCTGTTATTGTTGTTAATTGTTGTTAATGGTAAAAGATTGCTAAGCATTTTAAAAGAAATTGAGCAGTGGCTTTATTTTTTCCATAAGAATGGCCTCTGGTACATCACCATTGGTCTTCTTTTTAAAAAAAACTTAAAAAATGAGACCTTGCAAAAATGTATTACTAGCAATGCCAGGGTGCCACAACGTGGCCATTCAGCCCTCTATTCATTATCAATAACTTTTGATCCAGTTCAGGGATATCAGTCAAATTTGGTAGACTGATACAACAATTAATTTGAAACATTTTGACACCAGACAAAGTTACAGGTCAGGTCACTGAGGTATGTCATAACCAAACGTAGGCACAATAGTTTCATAACCTGGTCCTGGAGAGTAAACATCCATAGGTGGAGAGTACAATTTTATTGTTAAGAAAATTAATATTTCCATCTTCTTGAAATGTGTTTTATATACATATATATATATATATATATATATATATATATATATATATATATATATATATATATATATATATATATATATATATATATATATATATATAATATATATATATATATATATATTATATATATATATATATATATATATATATATATATATATATATAT
>JAXIVJ010016718.1:5000-28096 GCA_036785665.1 Chirona hameri | reverse complement strand
AATATATTAAATCCGTTTAGATCAATACAAAATAAAGGCGATAGCATGATATGACCTAGGTTCATATGCATGAACAGCTGCTAAATACGTCTAGCCTGCGGACTGCCAGACAATATGAATGGATTACGACTCCGACGCCAGTGACCAGAGCATCGCGTCGGCGTGAAGAGTGCCACCGTCGGTCTCGGCGGCGCGTCCCTGGCCGCAGACCCGGTGTCGGGTGACCTTGCGGTGCCTCCGGCGGGCCTCGCCGATCCGCCAGTATATAACCGGCTGCCGGCCGTCGGAGGGCACACTCATCTGCCGTCTGCTGCTCACCCACCACACCGTCTGCAGTCTGGCATGAGGTGTCTGCTGTATGTACCGCTGGTGCTGGCCGCCGCCTGCGCCGCCCCGCAGGGCGGCTCGTACGGCGCGCCGCCGCCGCTCACGCCGGCCTAAGAGGAGCGGGCCGCCGCTCTGGACGCGCGGGACGCCAGTCTGGCAGGCCGAGGACCTCTCGGGGCCCGCGGCAGACTGGGCCCTCTGTACTGTCGTCTGGGCGGTCCTCTGGGCGGCCGCTTCGGAGGGCCGGGCGGCCGCTTTGGAGGGCCGATGGCCGACCGCCTGTCCAACCAGGGCAACCCGCTGCAGCTGCGACCGGACGGCCTGCTGAACGGGCCCGGCATACCGTACAGCTTCAACTGGACCGTGGACGAGCCCGACTACGGCAACCACTACGGCCACCAGGAGGAGAGCGACGGCGTGGTGACGCAGGGCGAGTACCGCGTGCTGCTGCCCAACGGACGCACCCAGATCGTCACCTACTCGGTGGAGGGCGACAGCGGCTTCCAGGCCATGGTGACTTACGATGGCGAGGCGCAGTTCCCGCCTCCCGGCGCGCCCGGCGGCCCCGGCGGACAAGCACCCTTCGGCTCGGCACTCGGCAGATGACTCCTGAGCCGTGTACCCCTCGCGGGAAGGCCCCTTGGACCTGTTCCCCTCGCTGGAGGTCCCCTTGGCCGTGTTATACTGGGTCTTGGTCCCATCGGTCTCGGCCCTCTCGGTCCGCTCGGTGCGCTCCCCCTGCCCGGTCCTCTGCACGCCGCCGCAGGACGCCCCATCCCTGATGTCGTTGATGACGTAGAGAAACCCAGCACCAGCTACGGCTACTGAACCCCGCTGGGAGTGATGATTGTGGAGAACGGCGAGCCGACACTTCCTATTGGTCGGCAGCCGTCAGCAGCAGCAGCGTCAGCAAACGGAGAACAGGCACGCAGTCGTACTGCTCATGACCAATGAACAGTAATGACTGCCGCCAACGCACCTGCTTACACCGCTGATATATGAATGTGTATTTATTTGTCACTTTGAGAAATATATGAAAATGATGATTAATGAGTTTTTAAACCGCGCTGAGTTGGCTCTCCATTCTCGGTTAAAAAGAATTGACTACGGCACCATTAACAATGGACAAGGTACCTGTTAATACGAGTCGAAATAATTATTTGTTCAACATTATTACACTTACAGTTGTTTACAGTTATTAGTTGTTTAGTTGTTATTACAGTTGTTTTTAAAGGCAAATACCAAGATGGCAAAGTGGGGAAAATGGGGGCAATCGGACACCATATCTTCTTTGAATACAGAACACTGGTACGTTGCCCCAGAAATCGGCAATTGGATAATGTGTATGATAATGATAATGATAATGATAATGATAATGGCTGTTTAAGTAGACATGTCTGGACAAAGGACAGCTCGAAAATCATTTATGAAAAGATGTGATGTTGAAAAAGGCCGGTAGCCAGACGGGTGCACTGGGTGCCCGTGCACCCCCTGGGAGCTCCGAGCACCCTCTGATCTTAGTCCGTGCACCCCAGTAATTAAAGTAAAGGAGATTCTCAGTCGAGCAAAACCAATTGAACACAAACGCTTTTGGACCTTTCAGTACGGCCCACTAAGTAGGACATCTATCACACTTCGGTTCAGATGCAATATTTAATTTTTCCATGCTAGACTTAGGATTGGTAAATATATGCTAATCGTTGTACACCCTCTGGGAATTGTTGTGCACCCCTTGGAAGTTCAGCCTGGCTACGGTGTGGCGTTGCAAACAAATATATAATGCGACTTTTTGCCCATTTTGCTCCATTCCTGAGCCGGGTAAAACGACCCACTCCAGGGGCAAAATGAACACAATGTCTGTGACTTGATTTTACGTGTTTGTAATAATTTGTCATCTTCCGTTATCTTTCAACATCCATTTCGACCATTTTATAGAAGAAGAATAAATATTGTGATATGATCAGTTAACTCATATTCATACAATTTTATTTTTGAAAAGAAAATGCATTTCACCATTTCTACCTATCATTGATTCCCTATCATTATCTTCTTAGCGGTGGTTCTAAAATAGGGGTCATTACCCCACTTAGGGTAGGATGGAGCTTTCGAGAGGGTATAATGGCAATTGAGCACCTCTGCGTGATTAATTATAGCTGATTCGTTTCATGATCGTGCACAATACACATCCATCTATCCCAGTTTCTGTTTCTCTGCACTGCAGACCGCTGGGACCGTATTATCGCAAAGAGCATCTTAAAGGGAATAGTTCACTTTTAACATGGGGTTTTGAACTGAGATAGCAGATGTGTAGAGCAGATCGAAAAAACAGGTTGTGGTGAAAGAATTACCTTGCTACGCTAATTAATTTCGACACAGGGTTAGTGGGACCCTTAAAGATTTTTTTTTTTCTCAGGGAATCGAAACTTGTTTCTGGTCCTCACAACGGTTGTTTACGTTACAAGCAGCCTGCGTATATATGGCTAAAGTCCGTCGTTATTATCTGCAATAGTTTCAATAACCAAGGTACCATATGCATGACGTCATAATTGTCAGTAAGTTTTGTATGGCCATGAAGGAAAAAAGAGAAATATGCCCATTTTTCGACGGATATCCATCTATCGTTCAAACAAATGCCATATTCCCTTTTTCATCTCGAAAAACTCCGTATAGACAAATTTCATGACAACTTTCAAGGTGACCTATTCCCTTTAACCTTGAATGCATTAAGATGCTCAGCCACCTTTGCTGTTTAACCCTCGCCCGTGCAGCGTCCGATCAGTGCGTGACCGTGCAGGGGGGGGGGGGGGGGACGACCCCCACTAGCGTTTCGCCCCTAATTGGGCTAGAGCTTCGATTAAAAAACGAGCATGTTGCTTGTCACGAGAGGAAGCCATTGATACCCGATTTTAAGATCCTAGATCATTAGGTGACCTCTGAGGTCATTTCAATCACCCAAAATTCAAAAAATTGTAAATGCGTATAAATTGAATTTAATCGAGCTAGAATCACGAATGAGCATATAATTATGCTAAATGGGTGCCAAATTTGAAATCAGCGCCACAAAATGTCCTAGAAACTGCCAAATTTCAAAAAGGTCATGTCAGATCATGTCAGGTCATTTGAGGCCAGTGACCTCGGTTGACCTGTTGGGGCTATTGACCGCAGTGGAACATATAATTATGTAAAATGGATCCCATATTTGAAATCAGCGTCACAAAATGTCCTAGAAACTGCCAGAAGCAAAAAAAAGAGTAATATGAGGTCATTGGAGGTCAGTGACTTCGGTTGACCTCTGAAAAGGTCAATCGAGGTCACAATCTCAGTGGAAACCACAACTGTCACCTGGAAACACCTGGGCATATGCTCCTGAACAACAAACACTATGAAACTGCACAAGTTACAAGGATCAATACTACGGGACGCCAGTTGCGCCTGACTTGACCTTGAAAAACAGGTCAAAGGTCACGGGTCATGTAACCTGCAACTTAAATTTGTCAGAATATGTGCAAATTGTTCACAAGTAGGGTACTGAAATTTTAATCGCAATCGGTTGATATTTACCAGAGTTTTTCCCGAAAAACCGAGGGAGGGGGTGGCATCAACCACCCCCTCCCCCCCCCCCCCCCCCTCCTGCACTGGCGAGGGTTAAACCCCCAAAACTCGAACATTAAAGCCCAATTTGAGCTGTCAAACAACGGCGCAATTTAACAACGATTTGTCGGATGACGGTGCAGTATCGAAAATAATTTTAAATATGCATTTGTCTCACTTGTTATGCATGAAGACAGTGGCAAAATGACACATACGAATTTGGGATGCGTTTATTTACCTTTCTGTTAAGTGTGTTGTGATTATAATATATTTTCTTAAGAGATATTTGCAGTCTTAAGAAAAGTCTATCACGAGCGCATTTTAGGTGTGCAATTTGCGGCAACTGTCGTGTTTCGGTGCTGTCGATTTTAACTGCGCAAAGTAGAATATAAGCGTAAAATTCTGATTTTTCTCTGATTCTCTGAGTCTGATTATAGAGTAATCGGATTCCCAGTAGAGTTAACGCGTTGGAGAGAAATTTGTATAGTACGTTCTTTGGAGAACGGATAATGTACCTACATTTAATTTCAATCTGGGGTACGAGTTAGTAGGTCATTCTCGTACGAGTTAGTGGGCCATTCTTATCGCCAAAAGCGGTAACTATGCCCTGACGCTGAGAACCGCCGCCTTATATCAAAAGCAACAACACACATGTCAACCTATATTTCTGTCAATAGATGGCACTAGTAGTAAACGTCTGAAGTTATGCTGTACCGCATAGCTGGAGCCCAAAACTGCGGCCTGCGTAACCCTATTAGAGGCGTGGGTAGATTCTGACCACCCCTCATGTTTTTATCAAATATCTTTGACATGGCTAGAGGTAGGCTTCTTAAATTGTCTAACTTTTCCTAAAACTAGTCTGAGCAGCTTGTCTGTCAATTTCAAGACGATAGCTTGAACAGGGGCGGTTCCATGACTTAGTATTTAGGAAAGTTCTGATCGGAAACAGTGTTTTAGCGTGTACGTCGAGATCACTTTTCGCTTTCCTGGAGCCGCCTCTGATAACATATTTGTATGCATTTGTGATTTTTTTTATGTTTCTCGATGTTAGAGCGGGAGCCATCTCATTTTCATAGTCCTATGCAGCAGAAAGCCGGTAAAATGTAATTATATTGCACCACATACTTTTTGATCCTGGAAATGCCTATGAATTTTGAATTTTCAAATATGACTAGGATATATCAATTTTGTATTAATTTGCTGTCGATCAATATCAGTTTTGGCAAAATCGGATTTTGACAAAACTGATATTGATCGACAGCAAATTAATACAAAATTGATATATCCTGGTTATGAACTAGGAGTTATGAATGATTTTTTTTTAAACTTATAAATATGCATTTTTACCCTGTCGCCGCAATTTTCCAAATTGTGGATTTTTCTATCTCTTGAAATGTAGATCAGTCTGCGGGGAGTCAAACCCTGTTTGAATTGTACAAATCGGACTAGTATATTTCCAGATCTCCGGGAGGGGGGGGGGCGAATCCGCCCCCCTCCCCATGCCACTAATAGGGGTAGTCAGGCGCCTGCCACTAATAGGGTTAATGGGGGAAAGGGGAACGAGTTATTCATGGCGTCAAAAGCATTTAACCACACCCCTGATGCTGAGAACCACTTACTTAAAATGTCTCATTCCATATTTCGGAACAAGTGTGTTTCCTAGAACTTGGAAGGTAAGGCAAAAATAAAATTTGCCTATGCATACATTACATTGTTCACTTCTCAGTTATCATCCCAAGCCAAGAAACGGCTACGCCCGTGTTTGCTTAGGATGTTAAAGGACAACATTAACGGAATTAGCCGGGATTCACCGTGTTATTGATATCGCGTATCTACTTTTCCAGCCGCTATCAACCGTTTGCATGCACTCACACAAAATCAACACCCACGCAGGGTGTCGACACCCCTAACCCGTGTGATGCCCACACAACCTAAAATATGTCGCCTGGAAGTGTTTTGTTTAGCCCTCAGGGAGGTGTACCGCAACCATGGTGACGCCGCTGCATGGGGTGTATAGGTTCAACCCCCGCAGTGCCGGGGGGTAGACATCCCCCCTCCGGTTTTTCGAGGATAGCGAAAAAAACGGCGGTGCCCAGCGCCGTCGTTTTTGGCACAGCTGTTCCGGCATCAATTGCCCACATTATGTAAAACAATACCTCGGGTCATCTCAGGTCAGGTCACCTGACCAGGTCACGTGACACCACATCCCCAAAAAAACTTGTGGTCGTACCACAGTCACAGTTTTTTATGATCGATTGTACACGTACAGGATTTCATAAGGTCATATATATCTACAATTTGTTGATCTTTGATTTTGTATATTAGCGACCTAAGGTCGGGTCAATTTCGTGACCTCCCCATTATAAGTCAATGGGGAAATATTAAAATGCTTCCTATTCCAAGGATACGCAAGATATCAGTCTAATTCCTTCTGAATCATGTTATTATAGCCTATTTTTGATACTTACTGGCTCAGCCGAGGCCATCCAAGGTTACCAACAGTTTTATGTCAAAAACTTTCGACATAATAATGATAGAGAAGTGAAACCGACACCAATGTGTTTGTCTCGTCGAGACACGTCTTCCCATATGCAACATGACCTACTTTGGGTACCCCTTAACCCTAACCTGGTTGGTCAAATTTTTGAAGTTGACCTTACCTGAGCCTTGTTCACGACCTCCTGCTGACGGGCTGCCTACGGCTGCCCAAAACGGCAGCACACACCAACCTACATCATCGCCGGCGATTACTACTTGAACACAAATGCTGTGGATTCACGTTACATATACTTGCTTACTACTTACTACTGCGTACTTGCTTCAATGAATTTGTTCCTACAGCTAGGTAAGTAGCAAAGCTTATGGTATACCTTATACCAACATAATCAATAAACTAAAATTATTGCAGACTTACTCCATATCCATCTCCGCTTCTTCCAGCTTTTCGCTTGGAGATCGTTGGTTGTTTATCGACGCTTCACGTTTGGAAATTGCCGCGGGCGCCAATTTGTGTTATCTGCTGCCCGCCTGACACGATTTTCCGGCAGCAGCGATAGCAGGAGGCAGCAGAGGTATGACGTCATACACCGTACCCATCCCCACACCTCATTACCCCACTGGTCCACGCTGATTGGTCGATACGTTTTGACAGCAGTAGGCAGTAGCAGTCAGCCCGTCAGCAGGCGTCGTGAACAAGGCTCTGGTCAACACTTATATGATTCGAAGCACCTTGACGAGAAAAACACGATGGCATCAACATTATTGCCTGGTTTTTATTAGGTTTATTAGGTAAAAAGGTATTCTGAAAAACTGTTTTGTAAAAAATAGCCTTTTTGACATTTGATGAGCTCTGGAGCCTAAACCAATGACCTGAGCTAAAATCTGAGGACACTTTTCCGATTGCATTTTTCAAGTGCATTCCATTGTTTTTTTCCTGTTTGTTCCTAGCTTTCATATTTCCTGTCATATATTCCGCTTTCCTGTCATATTTCCTGTCTGTCATATCATGGGTTTCAGGAGCAATGTCCTAAAAGTGGAAAATTAGACCTTTGATGACCTCTGATGACCTCAATATTGACTTGAGGAAAACAATATTTGAAGTACTTTCGAATGGGCTTGTCGAGAGCTTAGGAACTCCTTTTCCGCGTCTTTCTAGCCCTTTTAGTTTTAGAGTTAGAGTGTGTGTTTTGGGGTGGGGGGTTACCCCCCCCCCCCCCCCCCCCCCCCCCCGGCACGGCGAAGGTGGTGCCGAGGACCGGCGCGGCGCGGGTTAACGGAACACCCTAGATAACCGCTGCATAGGGTGTCGAGGTGTAACAATACTCATGCGGGGGGTGTCGATTGAAGCCTCTCAGCCGGGCGTATTGCGGGAGCTCGTTATAGCATGATTGTTTGCGAGTAAGCATGCCTGGTAGTCAGAATTCTCGAAAGCCCCAACCCGAACGTGAGAGGTGAATACGCATGAATCACTCGCTGTGCTCGGATAAACCCAGCAACGTCGAGGCAAATTGTTTTCAGTGTATTGATGGAGTTTACTGCAGACTAGAAGCGTAGAATGCAGAACGTAGAAGGCTATATATGAGTAGTTAGCAGAGAAGCAGACACGCGCATAGCAGCCGAGGCTCACACTACACAGTCACGGCGCCGTTCCTGCCGCATTAGGCTACGGTACCCGGGCAGGCCTATCCGATCCACATATACCGGCGCACACACCCGCGACGCGCGGCGCAGTCGCCCACCACCGAGAACTGCTCCCGACGAGTGTAGTGTCCAAGGCAGACTGCCGTGGCCGGGACTGGCCACCACGTACACCACTAGGAAAACAGTGCAATCCGATGCAAAATAATTACTGGGCCGAGATTGGATGGTATAATTTGATATCATAACGACGATTTTAACGGCGTTCCGCGCTCGGGTGTCTCCGCGTGCCACCGGAGCTGCGGTGGCTGGCCACACTACGGGCACGAGCCGCTGTGACAGGAAATCTATCTGAATTGGGCATTGTGCCGTCGCGGGCCCGGTCGTCGTTGGCCAGCCGAAACTGCGAGGCAACACCAAAATCAAAACGTTAGGGGAGGACACTAGCTTCTCGTTGGTCACATAGGTACTATACACAATTCTCTACAACGCGATAACTCTACTGCAAACGCAGCTGAGCACATTAAAGCATTACATGGTTAGGATGCTCTTTGCGATAATACGGTCCCAGTAGTTTGCGGCAGAGAAACAGAAACTGGAATAGATAGATGTTCATTGCGCGCCATCATGAAACGAATCAGCTATAATTCCTCACGCAGAGCTGCTCAAGCGCCATTACCCCCTTCCGAAAGTTCCATCCTACCCAAAGTGGGGTAATTACCCCTATTTGAGAACCACCGCAAAGAAGATCATGGTAGGGAATCAATGATAGGTAGGAATCATCAGAATTGCTAACGTAACTCTCATATTGCCAAAACAGATGTTTTAGTAAACAAAACTTAGGAAGCTTTCGGCTTGCGCCTTCATCAACCATTGGTTGATGAAGGCGCAAGCCGAAAGATCTTATCTTGTGTTTTATTTACTAAAACATCTTTTTTTTGGCAATATGAGAGTTAGGTTAGCAATTCTGATTATTATCATGTCTCTCAAAACAGTGTTGAAAAATATTAAAGATAGGTAGGAATGGTGAAATGCGCTTTTGTTTCCCTAGCCTCGGGGGTCTGACAGGCCCTGAGGTTTTTCCATGAGGTTTTTCTTGAATAAAATTTGACAGATCGGGTGCATCTTGCTGCAATTTTTGGTAGCTAAGTTTACAACAATTATACGTAGGCTGTGAAAATGTAATTGAAATTGGTTTAGTAGTTTGGGAGATAATAATGTTTTGATGACGTCATGCTGGTAAAAAAATGAGAAATATTGGACAAATTTTAGAAAACAGAGTTTTAAAGCAAATTGCAAACGCAATTCACCAAAGATGCAAAATCGCATTCTCTTTCAAATGGCTACCTTTGATTTTCAAAATTGTGCCTTTTTGACCCCTAAAATAAATACAAAACTACTTTTTGGGGGAAAATCCCCATAAAATCAAAATTTTCAAAGATATTAGAAAAACCGGAATATATGTGAGAGAACTGAGTATGGGCAATACCCATATTAAATTTGAAAGCAATATCTTCATTTTTGACTGAGTGATGGTTTCCTAAGTGAAGAAACTGATGACGTCATTTTTTAATAACTTTTTTGACATTTTTGGACAAGATACGAACAAATAATTACCTTTTTTTGTATTTCGGAGCCAAAACTGGTCTAGGAGCATGCCTTTTTATTTACATTTATCAATTTCTCATTTTGAGGTTTTCTGAAGAGCAAAATCGCTGTTCTGGACGTGGTAAATCCGAGGTCATTCACTTGACCTGGAAGGTCACCCGTTGATCTGAAACCTAAAAATCACATTCGGTTATATGCGTCTCATGACAGGCAACATGCTGGTTCTTACCGCATTGCTCTAAGTTGCTTGGTGTGGAAGTTAACAGGGGGCTGTCAGCCCCCCGTAGGGCGAAGGTGAAAAAAACTCCCGTAGGGCGAGGGTTAAAAAGAAGATGAAATAAATATGAGTTAAAGGGAAATAATGACCTTTTGATTTTGTTAGCAACAATTTCTTAGGCTACCGTTATGGTTTTAAAATTGTTTTATTTAAATTTAAGAATTAAATAAAATAGTTCCCAAATTCGAAGTTGTAAGTTTGGAAAAAAATACAAAACAAGTAGCTTGTGTACTTCATGAAGGTCATTGACAAATTCGTCCTTCCCTACCATTGTTTACATCGAGTGCGGCATTTTTGGAGGCTCTGTGACGTTTCCGATCAAACTGAGCGCTGCTCGAACACACGCTAGTAGCGCTTTCGTTCTCCATGGCAACCAGGCGTCAGCCAATCAAAAGCCAGAAAGGGAATACGTTCTGGCTTTTCATTGGCTCACGCCTGGTTGCCATGGAGAACGAAAGCGCTACTAGCGTGTGTCCGAGCAGCGCTACAAAAGCGCTACTAGCGTGCGTTTTTGTTTATTGTTTTAGTCCGAATGTTTGTATGGATGTATTTCCGAGGTCAGGACCCACGCTAAGCAGAGCTTGTTGCGCAGGTCCTGACCTCACCACCCAATCGCGCAATTCCTGTTGGCCGGCAGAATTTAGAGACGAAAGTTTTACGTGCCCGACATACCTGGACACGGTCCGTCCCGCTCACTGATGTCACCTGACCTTGAGTGCGACCGCTGCCACCGGCCGCAGGCCATCCCAGACAGGAGCAAATAGCGAGCGCCGAAGCGACTCGAACCCGGGCTGCCACTACCGGGATAGGTCAGAAGTCCAGCGCTCTCCCACTGAGCTACAGGGGCGAACGCAGGCATCCGTGATGCAGGCGTTCGAGCAGCGCTCTGATCCGTGAAGCAATCTGTGAAGCATCCGTGATGCATGACTGACTATCAGTATAAGTCATGAATAAGAACAACATGCAAACTATACCAACTCGAATAAAATAAGGGCTGAATGAATTGAACATCAGGCAAGCTAGTATTCGCAAAGCACTCGGCACTGCGCCACAATAGCAAAAGGTGAGGGAAATGCATATTGGATACAATATTATTACGTTACAAGTTTCTGAAGTGTCAACTTCTATGAAATACAGTGATAAAATACCTTTAATAATGATTAACAAGAAAATTCAAACTTAAAAACAATACTTTGAATAAGTCTTTAATTAGCTTTCAACTCAAAATCAGATATATTTTGCAATGCTACACAAGAATGGCACCAGTGACGTCATTAACAAAGCCTGCTCCGGGACTTGGGTATACTAATTAGGAACAACTCGCCACAATGATTAAGTGCGCCGAGAAGCATGACAATGACTTTGTAAACAAATCGCCGACGCTAAATAGGTCGCCGTCGATGTGCATCGATGAGCTTCCGATTGTATTGCCACTTTTTCCAATCGCTGTTAGTTTTAGAAGATCGCCGGGCATATAATCACAACAAGCAGAACGCACAATATATGTTCCACTCCATTGCGTAAAAAAATAATACGGGAAAAGCCCGCAGTTTGATGAGGACCAAAAGTACTTGCAAGTACCGGTCGTTAAAAGTGTGGAACGCTTATCAACTTTAACTTGAAATATCTTTCGGTAAGAAAGTTTTCATGCAAAATGTGATGAATTTACAATATATTTTGGTCTCGTCTGGCGATTTCAAGTGCTAACTCCATTTTTGTGGGAAAAGGTCATGATTTCCCTTTAAGTGATCATTAATATTACAATATTTTTCCTTCTTCTATAAAATGATCGAAATGGATGGTGACGGAAGATGAACAATGATAAAAAACACGCAAAATCAAGTCACGGTCATTGTGTCTATTTTGCCCCGGAGAGTGGGTCGTTTTACCCGGCTCAGGCATGGGGCAAAATGGGCAACAACATCGCTATATACTTTTTCAACGCAGGCCCGTAGCCAGGCTGAACTTCCAAGGGGTGCACAATAATTCCCAGAGGGTGCACAACCATTAGCACGGCTCAGCCGATTACAAAACTCTAAACCGTGCTGTGCGATCAGCTATTAGGCGCGACACATGTCTTGATATGCAGAGGCGGATCCGTGAGGAAGGACGGAACTCTATCTGGCGTGCTATCAGGTCGGCTGTAGGTGGTACAAATGTGGACCGAAAGCTACCCGATGTGACACCCGATCGACTGAATGAGTATTTCGTTAGTGTGGGGCCACGCGTGGCCTGGGAGGTGAGGAACACGGGGGAGACTCCTGACCTTCCCTGCCGCCTGCCGCGTGTTGGTGCATGTGCTTTTGAACTGGCGCCCCTGACGCTGTCCGAGCTGCGAGATGTGGTATTCGGTATGAACAGGTCAGCTGCCTGCGGCGAGGACGGTGTCATCATCCTCGTGATTCGTGCATCTTTCGATGCAATTGGCATGGTGTTCCTCCATTTGGTTAATTCCAGCATTTCCCTCCCTGATGTCCCCTCTTCCTGGAAACACTCCCTCGTCTTTCCAATCCATAAATCTGGATATTCATCCAATCCATCCAACTACCGGCCAATCTCCATAGTACCTGTGATTGCCAAAATTGTAGAACGGGCCGTTCACCAACAAGTTTACTATTACCTGTCCCAGAATCATCTCCTTTCTCCCACTCAGTACGGTGTTCGTCCTCGTCATTCGACGGAAACCGCGCTCATATCCATTTCCGAACATATCCTCTCTGCCAATGACCGGGGAGAAATGTCTCTTCTCTGCCTGCTGGACTTGAGCAAATGTTTCGATGTGATAGACCATTCCAAACTTTTGACGAAATTACAGATACATGGAATTGATACGTCCTAGTTTTCGGCTTACCTTCGAGATCACACCCAAAGTGTCAGCTTCACTGACAATTTGGGAAATATAAAAAAATCTGCACCGCTTCCCAACAGCACCGGCGTATTTCAAGGCTCTGCTCTGGGCCCGCTACTTTACTGCATCTTCGCTAACGACCTTAGTCTGTTTGTCGAAGACGCGGTAGTCGTCCAGTATGCTGATGACACAAATTTTGGCTAGTGGTACGAAATCGGAATTAAAAAACGTCATAAATAAGATGGAAGAAGTCCTGGCTTCTCTGGACTTTTGGTTTCGAGCTAGTGGGCTCAAAGTCAATGCTGGCAAGACTCAACTGGTGCTATTGGGAAGCCCTCAAAATCTACGAAATGACCCCAGTTTTACGGTAAAATTTCGCGATCACAATCTTCTTCCCGTTTCGGAAGCCAAGAACCTCGGAATAATCTTTGATCCCACCCTCAGTTGGGACGCGCATATATCCGCAGTCATTAGGCGCTGCTTTGGTATCCTCATCGGTCTATCACATCTGAGGAACTACCTGCCACCTTCTGTCGTCTCCGCCGTGGTCAATGCCTTAGCTCTCTCGCAAATCCGATACTGTATATCTGTGTATGGTAATGGTACACAGAAGAACCTTGCTCGCGTCGAAAAAGTTATCAACTATGCAGCAAATATTATTTTCGGGCGCAGAAAATTTGATCATGTGTCGGATCTGCTGGAGGGTCTGGTCTGGCTCAGTGCTGGCGACCTGGTACAGTACCACACACTGTGTCTGGTTCACGAAGTACGCCGCCTGGGCGAGCCCGAGGCACTGGGCAGCGGCCTTACCACCATATCGGAGACTCGTGACCGCAGTACAAGACAGAAAAACAGTCTGTACATACCGATGTCCCACACAGAGATGGGCCGACGGCGTTTCTGCTGCCGTGCTCCCCGCGAGTATAACTCATTATCACCGGATTTATCGCAGCTTACAATACCTGCGTTTGGCCGCCATTTACGAAGCCACCTGGGCCATGACCGAGAGTGATCACTTGTTGTGACCACGGTAGGATTGTGACCCAACCTTTTAGACCTCGTGTTGCGTCTGTTCAGAGTGTGTGTGTGTGTGTGTGTGTGTGTGTGCGTGTGCTATCCGTGTGAACCGAGGACAAAACATGATAACACAACGGGCTACCGAGGACCGCAAATTACAACCGAGGACCTGGTCCCGGCCCTCGCTATTTTCACCAATCAGAACGCGTTTTCTTGCGCTCTAGGATCACGTGACCGAATTTCTCATATTTCCTCGATTGTGACGAAAAATATGATATTTGTAACACACGTGTGTTAAGTGTGTATCACCTCTCAAGTTTCAGGTGCGTAGACATTTGTGTTAACCCTCGCCCCGCTGGGGTACCTAGCCGAACACGCCCTGCTGGGGGGGGGGGGGCAGATTCTGCCCCCCTACCTAACTCCCGAACCAATGGCCGTAGCGAGACGCGCGAGGCGGCGATTGAAAGCCCTCGATGAGACAATTCTAAGCGTGCTTAAAAAAAATACCAAAGGTCAAGGTCAAAGGTCAATATCAGGTCAAAGGTAAACATATCGTGTTTTCGGGTAATTGCCTGCAGAGACCAGACTATCAACAACAGCGCGCCCAAACTCAACCAATACACTTCCAATGAAGACGATAAGATACTGCCTGAGTATAAGACTCATACTAAGTACAGGTCAAGGTCAAGGTCAGGTCACGACAAGCAAAAGTAATATGAAAACCGCGTGACACATGTTTTATGGGTTATTTCAGACGACAAATGCACTGGTTACGGTAATTTTGACATTTGACCTCAAGGTCAGGTCAATATCAGGTCAAATCTGGTCAAATTTTGAAATAACAAAAATGCATTGCAAGACACATGTTTCTTGTTCAGTTTGGTCCCAGGATGCCAATGGTGTATTTTGTTTTTGTGTACGACGTATAAAATGTCAAAAAATTGCTATTGGAAAAAATCACGTCATCAGATTTTACATATATTACAGCCATTTGGGGGTCAAAAATAAAGATATTGATTTGAAATTTAGCATGGTCACTACTTAGGGGTAGTTTTCCTACATATTTTCCGGTTTTTGAAATTTTTGCAAAATTTTGTTTTTTGGAGACATTTTCCCCCAAAAATGTTTTTTTTTTAAATTTTTGGGGTCCAAAAAGCAGAAGTCGAAAAATCCGAGATAGCCATGTTGTAGAAAATGCAATTTCCGATCTTCTGACGTTTTCTTTGCAATTTGCTTCAAAACACGATATTTGAGGATCGATCAAACATTTGTCCATTTTGACCCAAAATGGCGAAACATGACGTCACTTAAACATCATTTTCTCAAAAAATTACCGGCCGATTTTGTCGATTTTTTTTTTATACAGACGGCAAATTGATGACAGATAAGGTACAGCAAGTCTCGCGTCGATATCTAGCGTCGTTGGGAAGTTATTGAGAAAATTCGTGAAGGGGGGGGCAGATTCTGCCCCCCCCAGCGGGGCGAGGGTTAAGGAATAGTGATGAACAAAATCCACCCAAACGCAATGGAGGTGGAATAAAGAATGAAACTAAACGTTCGTCCTAAATATATCATTTTTCATAGGATTAATAAGAAAATACAGTTTATACGTCAAAATAAGTTTTAATTTGAATTATTTAGCGAAATATTGAAATATTATAAAAAGTGTGCTTCATCTCTAAAACCAGTTCTGGACGCCATACTCGTGCGTGGTGTATGGGGTGGAAGGAGTCAAAGTTGCAAGTTTCATGATCAGGTAAGAGCACTTCCTTCTTTTCTTGGGTTGGATTATAATTATATTTATGATATATTTGATATATATATATATATATATTGAAGATGTATGTACTTATGCTGTTGATACTTTACAGCAATGGTAATCTACATGTGTGGGTATCGATGGGACAAATGCTGCGCAATGTAGTATATATGTTACAGGCAATATGAAAACTCAGGCAGTTTGCAAACTGCCTGGCTTGATTCAGGCAGTTTGCAAACTGCCTGGAATTCCAGGCAGTTTCAAACTGCCTGACGGCGCAAGACTCTCTCCGAGCTGTATGTTGACGTGACGAACCCAGCATGGTGTGGTCAGTGATCGGGCCGTATCCACGAGTGCTGATGCATTATTTGTGCGAGCCGTGTTGCTGTACGTCGAACATAATGAAAGTGAACAATGCGTGCGTGACCTGGGTCCAATCCTCACCGCATCCGTGTACGGAACAGCCGATCGGACCCAGTAAAACTGCCTCAGGCATTGCCTGGGGTAACGTTGATTTTAATTAACATCTTTTTGCTGCTTCACGTATCTCGACAGTTTTTGACTGGCCCAGTCGGCTTTACGGGCGTGGTGAAGACCGGGCCCTAGTGTGCACGTGGATGCTTGCGTTGGTAGTGCAAATGCAAATGCTTGCGTTGGTAGGTGATGCCCGTGGTCAGACTGAGGTCAGGTCGGGCTGTGTACCCACGTGGAGCGTGTCTTTGCTGTGAAGTGTTGCTCGTTAAAACTAACGAGCAACACTTCACTTACGATGCGCATAACTTATAATTTGGTTGAATGGCAAAGAAGGATAATGTTTTGTTCACACTTTGTTAGATTTCTAACGAACCGAATAACGAATGGCATTGAGTACAAGAGAGTTACAGTTAGTCGTGCTGCTCATACGTTATTTGGTGATATCACAGTCATGCTTGAGGACAATTCGGACCAGTGCAGTGATGTGAAGCGGGTCGGTTTTTAGATAACCCCAGCTCCAACTGAATCGGAGTCGATTCTGGTTTCACACCAGACTAAAAAAATAAAGCCTTCTTATTATTTGTTGGACAGTTTTTGAACGAAAGCGAAAAGTAATTGAATGAACCCAAAACTTGCAATTTAAAATTTAGTATCATTTAACGCAAATATACCAGTTAACGAAATGCAAAGGCCACAATTTTGGACCCTTTAATCGCAGAGTCAAAATTACGCATTTTCAGAGACCAACCATGCGTTGTTTCGTCGTTGTTGCTAATGTTGTCCTATAGGTAATTAATGTCATGATTGCGATTCGATACTCTTGCACTCAAAACACACTGGATTAGTTTTAACGAGCAACACTTCACAGCAAAGACACGCTCCACGTGGGTACACAGCCTGACCTCAGTTTGACCACGGGCATCACCGTGACGTCACTGCTAATAGATACGTTTTTATATCGTATCGTATCTGAGACGTTAAAAGGATGTACTACATATTTCAGTTCTCTCCCAACAAAAATCCGTATTCACATTTCGCATGACATCACGATAAACGTCAGCGATTGCTCTGCGGCGTAGCATAAAACACAGGGGCATCGGCTTGCAGGCATTAGAGATGCCAAATGCGTTACTGGGTTTCAAAGATTGTGTAATGTCGCAAGTCATTAATATTGGTGGAAACTCAGCAGAAACCGTACGAATAAAAGGTAAACTTTAAAGTAAAATTTACCATTACGGCTAACTACATGAACTTTAACGATTATACCCATCAACTTCTCGCCTTGTTTACTGAAATGGTGTCGGTATCTTACCACGAATGGCTTCGCCCCTGCCATCTGAATAAGTATCATCCGTTTCAGTTGACTAGTGTGACATTCTCAACAGTGTTCTGAAAATTCAAAATGCCTGGTGCTCTCCTAGTTTTCATATTGCCTAGGCAGTTTGCAAACTGACTGAAATTTCCGGCAGTTTGCAAACTGCCTGGGATTTCAGTCAGTGTGCAAACTGACTGGACCATTCAGGCAGTTTGCAAACTGCCTAGACAGTTTGCAAACTGCCTGAGTTTCCATATTGCCTGTAACATATATACTCTTTTTACTGATTTTGTCTTGCGCTAATCATATTAAATAGGTACATTAGGTACCTCTAAATTATGCATGAGAAATGAATAATCAAATTGTATAGCTGTGATATAGGAGCTCCATGTACAGTGAGTGGCAATTTGCTGCATCCACAAACATTTGCATGTTTGTGGACGGGCCGTCCACAAACATGCAAATGTATCATGCCAATGCCAAAATTCATTTTGACCCCTTCAAAGTTGATGTCCCTATATCTGAATGGACTAGTGCATGTGATAGAGCCACTTGTACGTTACCAACATTTGGTTTTGTCTTAACATTTCAGTTATATTAAATAATTCAGTGGTGAATCTGGAAACAAATTTAAGGAGATTGGATGGGGTGAAAAAGTAGAATATTTTATATTGGCCAAATTTTCGCAAACTCATACAAATTTACTTGCTGTCTTGGAGTAGGTATGTTGGATAAAACAATCTTTCTTTTGCGAAAGATGTTAGGTTTTCCGGTTATTGAATTACATGTTGGATTTTTGTTGTTTACAATTTTGCTCCATTTTCGTTGATTTGGGGGCATAGCCTCTTGGCCCCTCAGGATCTGCACCTGGTTTTATTGAACAATTTTCAGTAGGTAGTATTACAGAAATCGCTCATTTTCTCGGAAAGTATAATAGCTATTAAGAAAAGGAAAGAGGAAAAAAAGACGCGAAATTGAACGTTCTTTCGCCTACATGTCCACATATTTTTGATTAGACTAATATTTTAGCCTAAAGGGGTCATCAAACTAAAACAAAAACATCTTGCGGCCTAAAAGTTTTTCGCAAATAACTAACGAACTAATCATCATACAAAATAAATAATAGCACCATCGTGCTTGTCTCGCCAAGGTGCATCGAAACATATACATGTTTACCTTGAAAGGTCAGTCAAAATTTGACCTCATGTCAAGGTTTTTACCTGACCTGAAAAAGGTAATGTTGCATATCAGTCGATCGGCTTGGTCTAGCTGATCACATTAGTACCACTTTTAGGTCTGTATCTCGTTCCAGTCTAAAGTTATCGACCATAAACGGTTGATGACCGGATAACGTCTTATGACCTCAAATTGCCGTTTCAGAGGTCACCGACACAATTTTTTCACCAGAATCTTCCAAAGTGACCTATTATCACCTAATCCAGTAATTGACTTATAATGGGAAGGTCGCGAAAATGACCTGACCGTAGGTCACCGATATACAAATTCCGAGAGTTTCATGGTTGTCCATGTAAAGGTGTCGCCAGGGCACGACTAAAAACTTTTTTGGGAGGTGGGGTCACTTAAACTGATCTGGTGACCTGACCTGAGTTGACCTGGGTCTAAAAATTGCACACAGTGTGTAAAAAAGATGTCTGAACAGCT
This sequence comes from Chirona hameri, assembly GCA_036785665.1. Classification (NCBI taxonomy): domain Eukaryota; kingdom Metazoa; phylum Arthropoda; class Thecostraca; order Balanomorpha; family Balanidae; genus Chirona; species Chirona hameri. The sequence goes on along the minus strand of JAXIVJ010016718.1, from coordinate 9,081 downwards.
ATGCCAAAAACTGCGCGACGCCGTTTTTCCGCTTTCGGCAAAAACCGTGATGGGGAAGTGGCGAAAATCCCCCCCCCCCCGGGGCGTGCGCGGGATATGACAAAGTTATTTGGCTATGTTGCAACGTCAGGAGCGTTGCCGGTATAATAAACAGATTGTTACATTTTTGACAATACCATATTCGGATTCTTCATACCCGATTTCATCTGCAAAATATCAAGAATGTTGCGTTTACGTTACGATATCTTTTTCTGATTTAAAAATAGCGAATTCAGCAGACAGGCAAGAGTGACAACCATGATGCCTGTGATGGTCCACAAAACAACGGAAAATTCCCGTGACGTCACGAAATTACAATCAGCTGGCGTCAGTGGCGTATTTAAGGGGGGGCCATGGGGGCCATGGCCCCCCCTTGGCGCCGAAGGCGCGCTCCAAAATATGTTGTATCCATTTGGCACGGACGCCATTTGTGTGCAAATTTCAAGATAACCAGGATTATTGTTTTTAACCGATAATGCAAGCGGTTGTATAAGTATTGTCTATATGGTTCTTGGAGAAAATAAGCATTGTCTACCTAATCTTTTTGACAAATTACAATGGGTACATCAATATCATACATTACATTATTATGAATAAGTTACAACCGGTTTCATCTAACAGATTTAACGATGAAATATACAACAATCCACTGGCGGATCCAGAACGTCGGTCTCGGTGCTGTGTGTGTGTGTGTGTGTGGGGGGGGGGGGGGGGGCATACCCCATTTTTTCTTCTTCACAAAATTTAGAAAACTCATCGGATTTTGCTTCCTTATGCATTGCTAGTCGTTTTAAAACAAAATTTCCTTCATAAAAGTTGCTTAGATTTCCTTCTAGATCAGGAAATGTGCAAATCATCGCCGATTTCAGGCGGTTTGGGGCATTTGTCCCCAATGCCCCCCCCCCCCCCCCCTGTATCCACCAGTGTAACAATCCGATATTCAAACTTTACCGACCCGGCTCCGGTCCCTGTAAATTTGGTATTTGGTATTTCTGGAATCGAAAGAACTAACATCAGCTAGCCTGTATTTGTTTTGATGTTCAAACTTACCAATCATGACCAATCATAAGCTAACCAGATATTTGTCTGATCCGCAACCGCACGCCAGTGCCACCGCCTGCTAGCTAAAATAAACAAAGCGCGCCTACTGCCGAGTTTTCGGGTATAGTGAGCTGGCTAGAATCAGTTGCAACTTACAATAATAACAAATAAGTCCGACCTTGCGAGTAAAATGGAAGAACCAGCCTTTAAGCGCCGGAGCAAGTTTGAGGCCCAAAGTAAGGCCGAACGAGATAGGCAGGGGGTGGCGCGGTCGACCACCACCAATAAGTCTATTTTGCAGTTTTTCGCACCCAGCACGGTAAGTATTCCAAGTCCAATATTGTATTATTCCAAGGGAACTAAATAAGAGGAGAAAGCGTGTCCTGTCCTTTTCCCAAGACCCACCGGCGGCGACATGGATGGTTATCTGGTGAACTAATTTTAAAATGTTTTATCATGATGTCTTATTAGTGTGAATGTCCAGGGCTGCGGAGTCAGTAAAATTGCATCGACTCCGACTCCGACTCCGACTCCGACTCCCACTCCGACTCCGATCTGAAAAAATCGACTGCGACTCCGGCCTATTATCCGGCCTCCGGTCCGGTTCTGCGGCTGTGTGCTAGATAACAATATATGCAATACCATTCATTTTTCATGTTTTCTTCCCATAAAGAGAACGTAAAACAATTATATGCGGCCTGTGGACTGACGTAGTTTGTTAGTTGTGCATCCAATTAGGTTGCACATATAACTGCAGGCGACAAAACCCGTGAAACGGGAATCGAGCAGCGAAGTTCGCCGCTCGATGCCCGTTTCGCGAGTTTTGTCTGGATATATAAGTGCGAACGCAGCTTGTCTTTGGCATTATGTCTTAAGGGGCCAGCCAGGGATATGGGGGAGCCAGCGTGGGGTCTGGGGAAGGGGAGGGGGCGGCGCCATAGGGCTAATGTAAAAATCCTGCGAATCTGGGGGTGCGGGAGAGGGTTTCAAGCGAACTTGGGTGTGCCCAGCCCTCCAGCCCCCCCCCCCCCCCACCCCCCGGTGGCGACGCCCCTGGTAAGACTCAAAACATGAATTGTGCTCCCAAAACATGTGCACCCCCCTTGGCTGATTTCTAAATACGCAACTGGCTGGCGTGGGAAAGTGTCAGAAAGCGCGCGCCAGAAGGAACGGAGTAGTCAGTAAGCTGACGGGAGCGGGTCGGTGCGGCGGTGACTCGCGGTTTTCGTGGAATCACCGTGGAGCCCAGGAACATGGTGAAGAGGAAGAGAAAGGTAGGTGCTAAGCAGCGGTTACTATGTGCTTTCTGGTCACTCTATTGTTTCTGACATGCATGTGCTTCGACTCTCAGCTGGTACCTTGTCCGGTAACGGTGGGGCTGGCGTCACCGTCGCGGCTGGCTTCTCACGAAAATCAATCTAATATAACCTAACCTAACCCAACCTAACCTACAACCTACAACCTACAACCTACAACCTACAACCTACAACCTACAACCTACAACCTACAACCTACAACCTACAACCTACAACCTTCAACCTACAACCTACAACCTACAACCTACAACCTACAACCTACAACCTAAGCCGCGACGGTGACGCCAGCCCCACCGAGACCCCTTGTCCCACCCAGCGCAGTAGGCCTTACACCCTCACGTATCATATTTCAATCAAATTTGTCGTGGAAGGATTTTTGGAGCCCAGCATTCCGCTGGCACAAAATTAGCAGTGGCGGCTCGTGGTCCCAAATGTGCCTGAGGCCCAAGTGACGGATGATACACTCCCAATATCCTCCCTCGTATTCCGTCGGTTTTCCACCGAGTCAACAATCTGCTGCTTAGCCCTGGCGGCGGCGGACAGCGGGACGCTAACCCTCTCCCGGCCGGCGGAGGTGACATGCAGGCCTCCCTGAGCGGGCGTTGACCGGGACCGGGCCAGCCGTCGCCCGCCGCTCCTGACCCGGCGACACGTGCTGACAGGTCACAACTGCCGGGCCACTCACTGTCAATCACTTCTTGTGACGACCAACGCGTCCAAACACCACGGCACGTCTACAGGGGCAAACGGCGTCAGTGCCAACTGCCACCCCACGTGACTATAACTACTGGCTAGTGAAATCATCTGAACATGCGATTCTGAAACCGCCTCCCCGCGACACACCACCCTCAGGCCGCCTAATATCCCAGACAAAATAAACCTGAAAATATTACAATAGACTTGTCAAAAATATAAGCGTCCACGATGGCGGCAACTGGACCGCAGCGACCGCAGCAGCAGCGGCAGCAGAGGCGGCGGCGGCGGCGGCAACAGCTGGGATGGATGGTTATGTCAAGAAGAGGCCGAGGTAAACTGGGTGAGTGACGGGAACTAGGAGAGGAAGAGGAACTAGGTCAACGCCCTCTGTCTGGCCGCTGCCGATACGGGATTCACTCGGCACCCCTGGAGTCTAACATTTTTGCGTGCCGTATTCGAATTACGTTTTCTCGTTGTTTTCAACAATAAGTATAATCTGACAATAAGTAATTCTCGTTTTTCGTACCGTATAAAAACAATTAACACAAAAAGGTAAAACATTGCCTACACTAGAGATGCAAAATTGGAGCACAGCGGCCCAGCGCTGGGCCCAAATTCAGGCCCGGCAGGGCTTCTGTGGGTCTGAACTCGGTCTGAACTCGATCTTGCTGGGCTCATGCTGGGCTCAGCACGGACAACCTAGTGTTGAAGGGATGCACTGCTGGGCTTGGTGCTGGGATTTTATAGCTCCAGGATAATAGCTGGGCTTTTTGCTGGGCTTACCAACAGATGTGCTGGGCCTGTGCCGGTGCTGGCCCCTGACTTTCGGATTTTTTTTGCATCTCTAGCCTACACCCTGAGTAAATATGGGATAGGTCTCGAATTTCACATTGCATGGACGTAGTTAACATAAAGGGTCTTGATTTTCACATAGTATGGACCCAGTAAACACACGGGGTCTCGTATTTCACATTGCATGACCTCAGTAT
>JAXIVJ010016717.1:25000-28097 GCA_036785665.1 Chirona hameri | reverse complement strand
TCATTTTTGTTCACAACGGAAAATATATGATATTGACTAATTATAAGTCACCAGTTTATAGCAATATTTGACAGAATGGGCTAGTTTTGGCCAGATGAAGGTTGCTAACCTTTAATTTGCATATACAATTAATTGAACCCGGATGCATTAGATTAAACTAGACCAAATCAAGACGAAGAACCATGAATTTGGATTGGGCCTGGATCAAAACTGGACAGATGAGATTAGACTGTTCCGGATAGACCATTTCACATTATGTTGGCCATCGTTTTTTTTTGACGAGTTTCAATGAACCACTATTGTTTCAAAGTCATCCCGTACAAAACCGTACTAAAATGAGATGGCAGTCCATGCGTGATCTATCACCACATGACTCGCATTATCAGTAATTGATGTTTAGTTTTCCTGTTTGGAAATATGACTAAACAAACTATTTCAGACCAGTAGCGTACCCAGGATTCACTCCAGGGGGGGATTTTTGCTCAGGGGGGCATAAGTACCCCACCAAAAAACTTACCGGATTGGCCCACTAAATTTTTAAAAGGGCATATTTTCACCATTTTTCTCTAAAAAAAAACTTTTTTTCGACCAAAGAGGACACGTACCCTTCAGGGGGGGGGGGGGGCAAATGCCCCGTTTGCCCCACCCAACCCCTTGTGTACGCCTATGTTTCAGACCATGTTTTCATCCTGGTCTGTTTGGTTTCTTTGAAATGACACTGCCTTGTACTGTGTGTAAACATTTATATACTGTTTAATGCCTATCACAAAGGTTGCATCCTCTTGACGTCATTCTGTGTTGGAGTCTATTTCATTCATGCATGCTTTGTTTAGAAGTTCAGTAAGAACGAGCCATGATTACATGTGCCATTCAACACGACTAAACTTCATAATACATCGGGTCAAATGTTGATCTTGCCTATCTCAAATTGTACCCTTAAAAGTACCTACCATTAAACAGGTTATAATTTAATTAACGGTCCATAAAGCCATGTATGACCTCATTTATAGCATCATAAGAATGCAGCACGTGACTTTCGTTGACAATGTTTGTCTTCTGTTCAGAACTGAATCACAACTTGCCTTTCATTATTTATGCGCAACAGTAAGGCTATCGTGGACACTCGTTTTCCAACAAGCACTAAATCACTCTGTGGTTATCACCATGCATTTTTAGTTGCCGTGCATGGCATCTGTGCACGGCAACAACGAGTGATTGGCACGGTGCATTCACGTGTACTGTGTGCATGGTGATGTGCTCAATAAACTTTGTCGTGTGGTCAATACTTTATAAATTGCTGCCAACCACATTACCACATTAAAACAGTTCGATCTATGTAATGGAATGCAATTTAAATGCAACATAAACAATGTTTTCAGATCCACATGTAATAGACATATTGCAGGGACTCCACCTCAGAGGTGATTCAACAAGCTATTTGTGTCTTTCGATGAAATCGCCATCGACTCTCTTCCCCGCCCGAAAACGTTCTTACAACGAGTAAAGTTCTTACAACGAGTAAAGTGCAATCATTATTTCAGCACTACTATAAATGTGAAAATGAACATACGTTTGGCAGCGCGTTGCCTGTGGGCACGCCCCTAGTCTGGAATTACTCTTGGGTGGGCGTGTCTCCCTCACCCCTACTGCCGCTCCTCTTGCACTAGAAAGGTGGGCGTGCCAGATTGCAAGTTGAGCATTGAGTGCACCTGCACCCTGCTGACCGTCGGGATTGAGCTGGCCGGTCGTTACTCTGCCTGATCAGCAGCCCGTTTAGGCCGGCTCCTCCGAACACGTGACATCACGAGCCACCCGACAGGGAAAACCCGGCCTGCACCGCACTCAACCAGCGGCGGCGGCGGCGGTCACCACCGGGTCAGACGGGCAGGGGCTCTGCTAACCTCCGGTCTGCATCTCTGCTGGGTCGTCCGCGCGGCGGCGGCGGCGGTCACCACCGGGTCAGACGGGCAGGGGCTCTGCTAACCTCTGGTCTGCATCTCTGCTGGGTCGTCCGGTCACAGAGAAGAGACGTGTGTCTCTGCTTCTTTCTATTCTTCTCTCTCGCAAGACTCGCAAGACTTGCGAAATGATGGGCATCAGAGCGATGCTATCCCTTTGCTCTCCTCTGCAACCTCGCCATATCGGCGCCGACCGCAAGCTGCAGCGGCTTCCTTTGGGTTGGCCTTGGCTTATCTGTGGGCTGTTCGTGACCACTTCCGTCACGTTAATGCCACCATGCAGTGGGCAATGATGTCCAGCGAAGATACGTAGATAGCGACTTTCTCTGAGAATGCGGGGACAAACATCGCGGTGTGAACCGAGGGAGTGAGGATTGAGGAATACTTCTTCCCGTACCAGACGGACCAGTCGATTCCCTGACAGGTCACCTGTTGATAAACTGTGGTCCGGCCGACACTTTACCTCGTAACAGGCTGAAAGTTTCGTACGACATATGTTCGTACCACCTGTGCTGTCGTAAAACGCCAACAACAACAACCGAGGAAGTGCTGCCAGCTGCCAGGTCTATTGTGCTTTCTTAGTGCACAGAGCTCAAATGCGGTCTGCTCGCTGAACTCGCGCCAAGTAGCGCTCCAATGTGAAGGCACTGACCAAGTGCTAAAACACCCCGTAGTTCCAGACAAGTGATAAAACATGTCTCTTTAGAGCCGTCATCGGAATGTCTGTGTCAGTAAATCACGCAGCTCGCAGTCGCCGGCAGCGTTTAACCTTGAAACCTGAACCCCCGCGGGTGCTTCATTGTCCTTATCATAGATGCAGGCTTACTTGGCATGCAGAGGCGCACGGCGGAGTGGGCGGTGGAGTATCCCGTGATATGCTGACCCATGACTGGCGACTGGTGAGGTCACGTGCTGAAGCCACGTGTAACCAGGCACGTGTGTCACCGCGTATCACCAGTTACGTGTCACCGCGTGTCACCAGTCACGTGGGTCACCGCGTATCACCAGTCACCAGTCATCGTTTAGAGCAAGAGTTTTGCGTGTTTCCACACTTCACCTTCATGTGTAGAGAAATGATCAAGACAAACTTTATTGAAGATAAATTTGGCAGTTACGGCTGACTTCGTTGTTATATTTCT
>JAXIVJ010016717.1:17500-20000 GCA_036785665.1 Chirona hameri | reverse complement strand
CCGCCGCTGCCGCCACCACCAACACCAACAACCAACGCCCAACAACCAACCAACCAACCAACCAACCAACCAACCAACCAACCAACCAACCGCCACCGCCACCGCCACCGCCACCGCCACCGCCACCGTCACCGCCACCGCCACCGCCACCGCCACCGCCACCGCCACCGCCACCACCACCACCACCACCACCACCACCACCACCACCACCACCACCACCACCAACCAACCAACCGCCGCCGCCGCCGCCGCCGCCGCCGCCACCGCCACCGCCACCGCCACCACCAACCGCCGCCGCCGCCGCCGCCGCCGCCGCCGCCGCCGAGGACGGACTCCTGACCTGCCGCAATGGCCGGCCGTGCTGATAGGATCTCCGCTGACGGCGCCGTCCGGTGCCGAGCGGTCAGTGTTCCACGGCACGCCGGTATGCAGCGGGCAGGCGCTCGTGAGGAGGAGGAGATGGCAGAGCCGGCATTCCGCCAGGAGGCGGGGTATCGCCGATGATTTGCTGCTTCATCCTCTATCGTAACGGAGATCGGGAAGTGGAAAGGAAAACAGCGAAGGGTAGCGGGAGACATAATTTAGTTAAACAAATTATAGTCGTGTGAGGTTGGTGAGAATGGTATGGCAAAATGAAATGTCATTGTTACTTGTTTACCCGAATAAAATATATTTGTACAAACAAAAAGGTATACAAACTAAAATGTACAATATACAATAAGAGTGTATTGTGATAAAGAGGAGAGCATAATAAGTTATTCATTGTTTTGCTTCTAAGTTATTGAGCAATCGTTAACACTTGATCATATGTTGACACTCAACTTTTTATACAATGTCATCTACATTCCACATATACATAGGTACAAATTAATAATGCATATGCTGTTTTATGCGTACACAAGCTTAGGCAACCTAATTGTGCGAAGTTTAATGTCTGTGTCGTAAATTTGTCGAAACTGATGTCTACTCATATTTAAATACGTTATCGGCACTGTAACGACTTTAAAAATCCAGCGTCCCGGCGGAGACTGCACCGTAGCATATAGCTGTAACGGAGACTGCACTGCCTTCATAAAACAGTAGCACCGGGAACTGCGATGCTGAATGGTGGATTTCCCCGGCGGGCGGCGATAAAATAAAACGAAGAACGCCGTTTTAAGCAGTCATCCTATTTATATCAGCATATATCCTAGACGAACTCTTATCAACATTTGCGGCTATATAAACGGCACATTTGTCAATGATATCTCTCCTGCATTTTATTGTTCGTTTCTGTTTCGGTCATCGTACACCGGAGTCGTAATGCGGTCTTCACGACCCTGTGATTTACGCGTGTTCCGCACAGAGGGCAACAGACATACATTGGTCGTGGTAGGGGTAGTTCACATACCATAACATCTCCGTTCAGCTGGTAGTGTTATGATTATTGGTCGGTCTCACGCTGTGTAGAACCAGGTCATTTGGGACGAGCCGAGTTTCACCAAGCGACTCCGACAGCGAAACTGCCTAAAAAGGGAAGGTCCAATGATCTCTGAACACGCTATTTTCCCGGGAAAAAAACAGATTTGACGTCGTATTCTAGCACTACTAAGACGAACTTTCTAAACTCTCTCAAACTCTGAAGATAGTTATTGGGACTGCGAATAACAGTATGGTGTCATCATATACCAAATGGATTCAAGTGTAACCTTGATTGGGTGTCGATTTTCTGAACGTGCCTCTGAGAGTCTGGACGTGCCTCTGAGAGTCTGGACGTGCCTCTGAGAGTCTGGACGTGCCTCTGAGAGTCTGGACGTGCCTCTGAGAGTCTGGACGTGCCTCTGAGCAAAAGAAAACACTTCCTCTTTATCCATGAATGACGGTATCGATGCGTACCTGGGCCTAGTATTGCTCAAATTAAGACGGATATGCATTTAACAACGTTATTTTGTAGAAGGACATTGCGAGCATGCTATATTTAATAGGCATACAATTATAGATTGATAAACGTTGGCGTCTCAGACTTTCTGTCTCAATTTTGAGCTTGTCAGTGAACGGTCGGCTTTATCCCTTTAAGCAGCCAATAGCGTGGCAAAAGTAGCCATTTCTATTTCACAATTATGCTTATCATCCATATTCCACATCCATATTTCATGAGATGCCCTCTAAATATGCCTGCAATTTACCTGAACGAACTACTGGCGCCTGGCGTGCGTCGGCATTCAGATTTTGGAAACAACCGGCTCCTAATCTGCCAGACCCGAAGGTGTGGTTACGGTGCCGCCTTCGAAGGTCACGTGTCTGTTTAGGGGTCCCCCGGTCTGCGGCGGGCGCTGTTAAATCTCCCACACCGGTCCACCCAGCGGGAGACCACGCTCTCGAGGTCACTGAAGGTCACATGGGAACGCTCCGGAATGGAGGGAGCTACGTCGGTAAGCTCCGACCAGAGGCTGTGTCGCTCCCGGCTTCAAGCCGGGAGCGAAACTGCCTAACTGTTCTAGGCAAGCGGGCGGCTCGCCTA
>JAXIVJ010016717.1:0-12500 GCA_036785665.1 Chirona hameri | reverse complement strand
CACAACTAGGCCGCCGTTGGGTGTATAAGTTAACGGCTAATTTGGTTACCTTTTTATTCAATGTTTGTGGCTTGTTAAGGATAGAATGGCACATAATCACAATAGACTGAGTGCAAGACATATTCGTACCAAGTACGCCCATCCGCAGTTGCTATGGTACACACTAAGGTCCGGCTTCTTTCTCCTCTAGCGTATGTTTGACGGCGAATTAAGAAACGACCATATATGCATTCAAAACGCATTACTAATAGCTTCAAATGGATATACTGACGCATTGGCTCACCTTATCCATTGGCTGCTTTTAAGCGAAAATCCGTTTTTACCACCACAAAGCGCTAAAAGCGGATTTTTTGCTTAAAAGCAGCCAATGGATAAGGTGAGCCAATGCGTCAATATATCAATTTGAAGCTTTCAGTAAAGCAGTTTGAATGCATATATGGTCGTTTCCTGTATGTTTTGTGCAATTTTAAGCCTAAAACTGGGATCCAGGAAACTTTGCACGAGACGTTAATTTGGATTGTTTTCTTGGATCGTATGTTGTGATTACCATCTTCTTGTTTAAAGAAAACTAACTGGGATTCTGGGATTCATAATCGCCAATTCATAAAACTGGGATTCATAATCGCCACCGTCTTCCCGTTTCAGAGACATAAGAAACTTGCAAACTAAGGCATTCAAATCTCGAGGTGAAAGTTCAAGTATAGTTGTCTTCTTTTTGAATAAGTCTTCTGCAGCCTTTTCTAATTTGTTGATCCAATACATTTTTTTGGTCACAGTGTTTACATTTTTTAATCCGTTAACATAGTCTTTGGCTTCGTTTTCGATTGTATCAACATCATCATCTAACCAATCCGTCAGATTAAAATAAGGCCTTTCCATTGCCATCGACTCTGTCTTGTTAAACACACAGGAAATAATATCTAGGACTCTACCGCTTATAATTATTTATATCTCGAATTTTCAGACAAATTATTGCACTCGGCCTTCGGCCACGTGCAATAATTTGTCTGAAAAGTCTCGATATAAATATTTATTTTCGCGGTATCGTCCAAGAACGTATATTCTTAATTCGCCGTCAAACGTACGCTAGAGGAGAAAATAAGCCGGACCTTAGTGTGTACCATGGCAACTGCGGGTCCCTGTACTTGAGAGTACCGACCATTATAAGCGTGGATCGCTTATCAACTTTAACTTGAAACATCTTTCAGTAGGAATGTTTATATGCAAAATGTGATCGACTTACAATATATTTTGGTCTCATCTGTCGATTTCAAGTGATAACTCTGTTTGTGGGAAAGGCTGAATATTTCCCATTAAACTCAAAACTAACTATCGATTTCTGTTTACTTTCCCTAGAAAATTCGAACGCATTCATTCACTTTCTAAGCCGAGCACCTTGAAGCAGATGTCTTATCGGGGATTTGGCGTCATCATGAGGGATATTCATTTTTTTTACTGAAGATGCTACTTACCAGTAAGGCGCCGTAGTTGGCGATGAACGAGCGAGCGCACGGGAAATGTATGGTGAGGTTTGTATGCACTGTATGGTGAGGTTTGAATGCACACCATGTAACACCGGTGCGAAATGGTGCTGCTTTGCTAGTACTGTTGCCTGACACCACACCAAATTTCAACTCGATCGTGCAAGTAATTTCTGAGATACAAAAATGGTGCGCACGTGCACAGGCATCCCACCCCTGACTTGTGGGAAAGTGGCGGATGAGGGGTCCCTAACCACACACCAAATTTGAACACAATCGGCTCAGCCGTTCCTGAGATGAAGAATAGGGGTGTGCACGTGCGCACGTGCAAAGGCACTGCACCCCTGACTTATGGGAAGGCGGCGGTTAAGGGGTCCCTAACCACACACCAAATTTGCATACAATCGGCCCAGCCGTTGCAGAGTTTTTGCGATAAAACACTTCTAAACACTCCTTGCGCGGCACGCGCCACGCGCAGTGGTAGTCACCCCTGTGAGTCGACACTGGTCTTAAACAGGGTAGGTTGGATGGGGATACTCAGCAAAGAAGTCCGCTTGTCAATCAGACTTGCGGTTGCAGAGATATAAGCTTTTCAAAAGCGTCGCCACAGGTCGAGCCGGGCCGGGCCGGGCCGGGCCGGATCGGATCGGGTCGGGTCGGGCCGGGCCGCTCATATTCAGATTTTGTCCCATACACCACGGAAGGACGAGCGAACGCTTCGCGCTCGCTCGTAAACATGAAGGTGCAGTTTGAATACTATTTATGCTGTTTATTGGTAAATAATCTGTGATCACGCATCTGTACAGAATTTCTGACCCGTCGAACTATCCATTACCTCCGCAATATTCGATTATCCGATCATATCACGGAACGAAATAAAATATAATTTTACTTTGCTGTAGGAAGCATGAGTTATTTCAATATTTACGGTATCTGCGTTGGTACGCAGAAGTGGTCACAAGTCACCACTGGGCGAAAGTAAGCACAAATAGGTGGTATATCTCTCAAAATAGTCTCAATCTTACCAATACTAATAGTTTTGTTATTTCGATTACTTTTATTTTAAGCTTGTTGAGCGCTGTCAGACATGTGAGAACAATACGAGAAAACACAAATTTCCTAACGCTTTTTTTAACGACAGCGCTATGTTAAATTCTTGCGTATTGCTTTTCTGCTTATAAACTGAAATTTGGTTAACATTCAGATGTTTCAGAAATAAAAGGAAAATATATTGGTAATCTATTTATCTAACGCTATAATAGCCGTTTTCACGAAGGAATATTGCGCTGAAAAGTTTCTGAAAAGTTTCTGAGAAGTTTTGGTATAGAAGTCTTAGTATAATATACATTCCAAGAAATAAATTACTGATTTAGGTGATATTATTACTATTCAATAGTTATGGAAACATGTATTGAGCTCATAACAAGTTTATGATACCAAATTGGCCGTTTTTAAAGAGCATATGCGTCTAGAGTCCATTCGTTCAGTTTAGCATACCGTCATACTAGATACTAAATATGGCAGCGTCATGGATCACAGGTCTGTCTGTGCATGCGCAGTGATGTGCCAGCATAGATTCGCCGCCGCTTCCGACCCGCGTGCCGCACGCACATAGACAAAGCCAAGCCGCACAGGCCGGCCGCCGGATTAGGCCGGATTGGGCGAGTCCATTGCGTCCAATTGCGTCACACGTCACATAATGTTCTGAATCGTTCTGAAGTTTTGACAAGTTTCAGTCGGTGGAGATCTGGGATCACAACTGGTCTATCAATACTTATCTTAATAATTACCACCAAACCGCAATTTTGTAAACATATTACAAAATTCTGAGGGGCATTTCAAGCCAAAAATCGCATGTAAAAGTTATGTAGTTAAGGAATGGATTGTCGAACTAAGACTTCTATACCAAAACTTGTTAAAACTTTTCAGAAACTTTTCAGAATCTTTCAGCGCAATAATCTTTCGTGAAACGGCTAATATGCAGGCACGTAGCCAGGATTTCGTCCAGGGAGGGGCGGCTCCTCGAAAGGGCCCCTTCCCGAGCGTTGAAAGGGCCCCTTCCCAAGCGTTGAAAGCCCCCCCCCCCAAAAAAAAAAACCGCATGAAAAGGCACGTTACAAGGCTGGAAATGCAGTATGGCAGGTATGATGCAGTATGGCTTGGGAGTCCATATCACACAGACGCCAAACAGATGTAATATACACGGACTACTCAGCGGCCTTTCAAAGCGTAAACCATACATTGCTACTTCACAAGCTGCACCACTCATATCACATATCGGGCACCGTGCTAAAATGGCTCTCGACCTATCTAAGCAAACAACGAGTCGTTGTAAATGGAAGGTGCTCCGACTGGACAAACGTGGTCTCTGGAACACCTGAAGGAAGCATTCTATCGCCATTACTTTTCGCTTTGTACGTTAACGACTTGCCTGACAAAATTACGACCAATTTTTTGCTATTTGCCGATGATGTCAAATTGTATCACAAAATTTCAACCCCGAACGACTCACTTTTGCTGCAAAGGGATCTGGACAGTCTTTGCCAGTGGTCTGCTGACTGGAAAGTTAATCTCAATCCAACAAAATGTAAGTCATTCACTATGACTTTGAAACGATCTCCCATTTCAGTGACTTACAAAATCAATGAAACACCCTTGGAACACGTATCTTCAATCCGTGACCTTGGAGTATGGCTAGACGCTAAGCTCACATTTAGAGACCACATCAACTTCACGGTTACCAAGGCAAACAGAGCACTGGGTGTGATGATGAGATCCCTTCAGACTGGTTGTGCTCGCGGCGCCTTGAAACGGGAGCCAATATTGGCAGCATATTTCGGTAACGTGCGCTCCATACTCGAGTACGGATGTGTGATATGGGGAGGTGCAGCAGCAACACAGCTCGATCGGTTGGACCGCGTCCAACACAAGTTTCTTATCTGGCTCGAGTCACATGTCCATACCCTTCACCATTCACACTCACCCTCATATTCATATTCAGATCTTTTACAGTCTTTTAATATCGCCTCGCTTGCTCAGAGAAGAGTGCAGTATGACATACTATTTGTACATAGAACCTTCTCAGGACGGATCGAGTCTTCTTTGCTTCTTCAAAGCTTTTCCTTGCAAATATCAACACGGCATACCCGCGCAGCATCGCACACAATCCTGCACGTCCCATTCGCTAGAGTGGAAACTGTTAAACGTGCCGTCTTTGCGCGGGCGCCTCGCAACACCAACCTATTCCTGTCTGCCTGTCCTGCATCCGACCTTTTCAATGATACCTTAGGAGCTTTTAGAATGCAGGTGAAATCATATTTCAAGAGTATGGCGGTATAGGCTGCACAACACTGGTGGCGATGAGTTGGGATTGTGTGTGGGCGTGTGTGATGTGAGCATGCGAGTTTTATTACTCTTATTTTACTGCTGGAGTTTTCTCATTTACCGATCTTATGTGTTCTTTTACAAGCGTTTTCTTAGGTCTGCGTAGCCTCAAAGCATGCCTGTGAACTATTGTTCACCTATGTTTATTTTTAACGTATTCATATTTACTGTTTTATGAACTTTTGTTCTATTTTAGTATCACATTTTCGTTATCATATTTGCCTCGTCTGTTTTAAACTGTGTGCGTGTGTCTGCTGCTGTCGTGTCGTCGCGTGTTTTAATTACTCGACTTGAGCTGTAATTGGGTGAATGCCTGTTGCTCATTGTCAATAAATAAACAATAAACAAATGACATGGGCCATACCAACGTTTAGGAGCTGGAGTTAGCAAACTGCCACATCAACTTTGGAACCAGCGACACGAATTTTGAATCAGCTATACTAACTTGGAATATTTTTGTTAAGCTGAAGACCTGGAACTTTTAAACAAATTGCTCCGCGGAGCGGCGCGAAAATTTTGAATTTTATGCTCTGGGTTGCTTTCTCATCAATGCGTCGCATTGCGTATGGTGCGGACCTCTAAAATTACTATATTGTGCGTTTAAAAGTGCGGGGAAAATGTGCTAAAGTGAACCATTTTGCCCAATAATATAGGAAAGTAGCAACTTAACACATAAATGCGCCGAGAAACTGACCGATTTTTTCCTAACCCGCATATAATTTAATTTGTAGTTCAATTGCGCCGCGGAGCGGCGCGAAATTTTGTAGTGCTATTCCCTGTACAACTGTATTCTTACTGTTGAAAGGCCCAAGGTCCCTTCAGATCGTCTAGGGGCCCCTCTGACCTTTGCTACGCCCTTCCGACCTGTTCAGGGACTCATCTGGGATCCGCGAAGCGAAAAGACATGATGTGGGGTGGGTGATATATATAATACAAAGAGGGCTTACTCTAGTAAAAAATACAATCGGATCTGTCGGGTATATTTGTAGCACCCTGACGAAGGGTGTTACAATATACCCGAAAGCTCCGCTTTTAATATTTTGTATTGTGGAGTAAGTCCTCTTTGTATTTACTCTTTATCTGGGATCTCTACGTGCTTTGACCCTTCCGGTCTCACCAGAGACTCCTCTGACCTTCCAAGAAGCCCCCCTTGTGTGTCAAGGGGCCCATTCGGCCTGTTCAGAGGTCTTTCCGACCTGGCCAGGGACTGCACTGGCTGCTTTGTCGCCCTGCCGACATGCTCAGGGGCAGGGGCGGCGGATTGCAGGGCGCAGGGTACCCAAAATCCCCCCTCAAAAGCAAATCCTGGGGAGGGGAAGGGTCATGTTGCCCCCAGATTGAGCAGGCTAAAATATGCGGGGGGGGGGGCAAACTACCCTTTGCCCCCCGCAATCCGCCGCCCCTGCTCAGGGGCCCCTCCGACCTGCCCAGGGGCCCCTCCAGTCTGGCTAGGAACTCATCCGGCATGTTCAAGAGGCCTTCCGACCGGCCCAGAGACTCTTTCGGTCTAGCCAGGGGCCCCTCTGACTTGCCCAGGAGCCCCTCCGATCGGCCCAGCGACTCTTCTGGTCGGCCTGCGCTTGCTGCTTTGTCACCCTGCCGACATGCTCAAGGGGCCCTCCGACCCGCCCTGGAGCCCCTCCGTGCTGGCCAGGGGCCACTTCGGCATGTTCAGGGGCCCTTCTCACCCGTCCAGGGGTCCTTTTCAGGGGCCCCTCCGATCTGCGCAGGGGCCCTTTTAACTTTCCAGTGGTGATCTGGTCTCTCCAGGGGCCCTTTAACCTTCTAAGGGGCCCTTCCGACCTAGCAAGGGACTGCACTGGCTGCTTTGTCGCCTTCCGACATGCTCCGAGGGCCCTCCGACCTGCCCTGGGGCCCCTCCGTGCTGGCTAGGGGCTCATTCGGCATGTCCAGGGGCCCTTCTGACCCACCTAGGTGCCCTTTCGGTCTGGTCAGGGCCCCTCTGACCTGCACAGGGGCCCTTTTAACTTCCCAGGGGCCCTCTGGTCTGTCCAGGGGCCCTCCAACCTGCTCAGGGGCCCTTATGACCTGGCAAAGGTCTGCGCTGGCCGCTTTATCGCCTGTTCTGTCGACATGCTCAGGGGCCTCTCAACCTGCCCAGGGGCCCCTCTGTGCTAGCTAGGGGCCCATTCGACATGTTCAGGGGGCCCATTCGACGTACTCAGGGGCCCTCTGACCCGCTCAGGGGCCCTTTCGGTCTGGCCAGGGGCCCCTCTGACATGCACAGGGCTCTTTTGAACGTCCAAGGGGCCCTCTAGTCTTTCAGAGAGGGCCTTGGTGACCCTAAAGGGCCTCTGAAGTCTTCTAAACTCTCTAAAGACCACGCTTCGTGTAGTAAAGAGCCTATGATACCGCGCTTCGCGCGGTTTCGTCGGCCCTTTTCGGCGCGCTGCGCGCGCCGAAAAGGGCCCTCCTGGCCTCCAGGGGAGGGCGGCCGCCCCCGCCGCCCTCCCCTTGGCTACGTGCCTGCAGTAATATGCAATATTATGGCGTCAAACAATGACATCTCGTCTACACTGCTTCTAGGACAATGCTTTGCAGAGTCTTACATATTACGTCATTGGGATACTGGTCTATTCCTTTGTTTTATGAAATTATAATTGGACACATGGTTGAATCAGCTATTCCTTGTCATCGACTTTCTCTTTCTCACTGACCAGACCAGCCTACGTACAGAAGCATTTCTTTCATTTAACTTGTTGAGCAAAAGGCAAGGCTTAACCCTCACCCTACTGGGGGGGGGGGGGGGGGGGTCCTAAAACTTGAGGTTTTTCTTGCATAATTTTTGAGACATGCGGCGCGTCTTGCTGAAATTTGCAGTAGCTAAGTATACAACAATTATACGCAAGCTGTAAAATTTCATTGAAATTTTGCGAGAAATTTGGGAAATAATGATGTTTTGATGACGTCATGTTGGTGGAAAAAGATAAATGTTTGACAAATCGTAAAAAGAGAGTTTCGAAGCAATTTGCAAAATCAATTAAGCAAAGATATAAAATGTCATTTTCTTTAAAATGTCAATCTCGGATTTTCGAAATTTGGGGTTTTTGACTCCCAAAATTAACAAAAACGGATTTTTTTTGGAAAAAACACCACAAAATCAACATTTTCAAAGATGTTAAAAAACTTGAATATATGTGAGAGAACTGAGCATGGACAATACTCAAACCAAATTTCAAAGAAATATCTCTATTTTTGACTGAGTGATGGCTCCCTAAGTGTAAGAAATTCATGACTTCATTTTTTAATAACTTTTTTTGATTTTTTTTTGGCCAGATACGAATAAATAATTACCTTTTCTGTATTTCCGAGGCAAAACTGATCTAGGAACATGCCTTTTTATTTACATTTATCAATTTCTCATTTTGAGGTTTTCTGACAGAGCAAAATCGCTGTTCGTGACGTGGTCGATCGAGGTCATTCACTTGACTTGCAAGGTCACTCGTTGACCCGAAACCTAAAAATCGCATACCGTTAGATTCCAAACATGACAGGAAACATGTTGGTTCTTACTTCTTACCGCGTTGCTCTATGTTGCTTGGTTAGGAAGTTAACAGGGGGGTCTTTTAGGACCCCTGTAGGGCGAAGGTGAAAAAGGCTCCCGTATGGCGAGGGTTAAATCATCATTAATTGAACGATACAATGTGATTAGGGCGTCAACACCCACTTTTCACTCGAATGTCATGAAAGCACTAGCGGTGCGAGAGTGAGCATCTAAAGTTACTTAAGCATAGGCGGATAGAAATTATGTCTTCGAGCAAATAATTTAAAACAAGCCTCAGGTGGTTCTTCACACGCCGGCTTATTGAAGACTGGATACATGGAACACGCATGCTGACTTATTACCAGTAAGACGCCGAAGTCGGCGATGAACGAGCGAGCGCGAAGAAAATGTATGGTGAATTGCAACTCCATCGGGCAAGTAGTTTCTGAGATGCAAAAAGGGTATGCACGTGCGCACGTGCAGAAGCACCCCACCCCTGACGTGTGGGGAAGTGGCGGCTGAGAGGTCCCTAACCACACACCAAATTTGAACACAATCGGCTTAGCCGTTGCGGAGTTATTGCGGAGAGGAAACACCTTCCAGCACCCCTCACGCGGCACGCGCCACGCGCAGTGGTAGTCACCCACGTGAGTCGGCACTGGTCTCAAACAGGGTAGTTTGGATGGGGCTGCTCAGCAAAGAAGCCCGTTTGTCAATCGGACGTGCGGTTGCAGAGATTGTCAAAAGCGTCGCCACGGGTCGGATCGGGTCGGGTCGGGCCGCTCATATTCATCGCTCGTAATAACTGCATTCATCATACATGTAATACGCATTCTGTATTATATATCTGCTCATGCGCGTCATCAAATGCCTAACGCATGTGAGCACCACATGCCGAATATGTAGCTATAAAGGGCGTTTGAGTTTCATTAGCACATGCTTGCATGCTCTCCGTTCCCGAGAAAACCCGGCGGCGTCCGTGCCGTTCCGTCGAACGTAAGCCTCGCAGGCAGCGTTGCCATGACGACAGGCCGCCCATGGCCTGGTTCGGAGGGTGAACCTGCACTCCTGCCGAGACACTCAGTGCCTGTTGGCACGCCACAGTCTCCGCCCGTTCCGTGCAGGCGAGCAGTAGCGATGTTCCCCTCGGGCACACACTCTCGGCGGCAGCGCGTTTAAATGGAACATGGGTTTTTACATTTTACATTTTACCTTTAACATGGGGTTTTGAACTGAGATAGCAGATTTGTAAAGCAGATCGAAACACGGGTTGTGGTGAAATAATTACTTCGCTACGCTAAGTAATTTCGACACAGGACTAATGGGTCCCTTTTAGAAGACGCTGTTTCGTGCCCCGATTGGGGAACGAAACTTGTTTCGGGTCCTCACAACGGTTGTTTACGTTACAAGCAGCCTGCGCATATATGCCTAAAGTCCGTCGTTATTGTGTGCAATAGTTTCCATATCCAAGCTACCATAATGCATGACGTCATAATTGTCATGAAGTTGTTTATGGCCATGAAGGAGAAAAGAGAAACATGCCCATTTTTCGACGGATATCCATCTATCGTCCAAACAAATGTCATATTAGTTTTTCAGCTCGAAATACCCCGTATAGCCAAATTTCGAGACAACTTTCAAGGTGACCTATTCCCTTTAATCTGTGCTATTCCCTTTAATCTGGCTAGCTGTAAATCCGGTTGATTAAACACGCCGACGTTTCACTTTGCATCCTGTCAGCAAATAAAACATCACGTAAATCGCAGCAAAAACTTAAGCCAATCATGGGAAACAAATTAACGTTGTATAAATGGTTTTGACTAAGACTGAATCAACCGGGGTTACCTGTCATTTCATGTTTTGTTGAGAGAAAAAAATCCGAAGACAAATTTTAATCTCGTTTAACAGTGACTCCCTTTCAAATTCGCCTCTGTTGATACCATGATTGTAGTAATTCATCGGGAAATTAGTCGTATTATATTTGTTTAACCATGCGAAGAAATTGTGATTACTATCAACTGAAGCTCAGTGGTTTTATTGGCTATCGAGATACTTTCGGTGCAGTTATCGGAGTTTCTCCAATCCTGTCTGCGCTTCATTCATTTTATGGTAAAGATGAGCCGATATGAGTGTATTTGCTCCGAGCTGCGGCCGACCCGTCTAGTTTGGTCTTAGCTGACCAGAGTTTGCCTGCTTTATCATTCCAGACTAAAGCCCGTACACTTAGCCATGGATGACGAGAAACTTCTGGAAGGTTCCGGAGCCAAGCGGCGCTCGTTGCGAAAGCAGAAGTCGACCGACCAAGAGGTAGGTTCACAGGCTCTGCCGTGATGACAGTCCTGCCACTGACACTGACACTTGACACTTGACACTTGACACTTGACACTTGACACTTGACACTTGACGCTTTTTTCTTCTTTGTAAAATAATTTTAGTCCGAATGTTTTGTATGGATGGATTCCCAAGGTCAGGACCCGCGCTAAGCAGAGCATGTTGCGCAGGTCCTGACCTCACCACCCGATCACGCAATTCCTGTTGGCCGGCAGAATTTAGAGACGAAAGTTGTACGTGCCCGACATACCTGGACACATTTGATCATGTTTACATTTGACCCGGCCCGACCCGGCCCGACCCGGCCATACAGACGATTTTCGGAAGCTAATAACTTTTTAACCACTGTTCCGATTGAGATTGAGTTTTCACCATTGGATAGTTCCATCAAATTAATTTTGTTTTTGGTATGGTGCGTTCTGATAGAGTTGGTACCACAGCGTGTGGCAGTTGGCACACGCGAATGTCGAAATGAACAAAAAGCCTTGCTAAAATGATTCTTGATCAAAAATGGCTGTATTAATCTAAGCATTGATGTATACGCTGAAGCATGCAACGCTCAGGACGTACTCTCTTTTGGCGGATTTGAGAAAGGAGATCATGAACAATTTAATACAACTTAATTTTTATGTTGGCATGCATTGGGGCCTGGCAATTTTTCTGGAGGACTAAAATGACTATGTGTTACTACCACGTGTGCTCCCTTACCGTTTCATATTTCAAACCTGTTTTAGCTTTACCAGAGCGCGCTCGCTCGGTCATCGCTCCCAAAAGGCGTTTTACTGGTTCATATGTTGGCATGCATGGAGGCCTGGCGATTTGTATGGGGGACTAAAAGGACTAAAAGGACTGTGTTACTACCACGTGTGTTCCTTTACCGTTTCATATTTCAAACCTGTTTTAGCTTTACTAGTGCGCGCCCGCTCGATCATCGCCCAAAAAGGCGTTTTACTGGTAATAATGAGACGGAGTCTGACATTGCTATGATCATACTAACACCAATACCGACGCTGACATTTGGTGATCAGTTTGCAGCTGGATCGCATTGACAGAGGACGATAGGAGAGACTTTGAGGCGGCCGCACACTAGGCCACTCAGCCGCGATGGCGCCACGTTTTCCCGCGAAGTTGCCGCGATTTTCCGCTAGTGCGATGGCCGCAATTCGCAAATCGCGTCTCTGAAAGCACTTCATTCGGCCGGTGGAGTCGCGTTTCGCCAGCGTTTTGCGGTGAAAAAACAGCATGCTCAGCCTTTCCGCGACGGAATCGCTGAACTATGCAAGACAGGGGAATGAATTGTGCACATGTTCCTGCCGCTGTGAAATTTATGTGCAAGTTTCGTGGTTGTTAATTTATATTTTCGTGGACAAATGACCACAAAATATCTCGAGGAGGGAGACTGCCTGTAGACTGGAGGGGCGACTTGGCCGCGACATAGCGGCGACGTCGCCGCGATATCGCTGCGACCTTCCGCCGCGGTAAGTCGCGGCGACGTCGCGGTGGAATGGGCTAGTGTGCGGCCGCCTTTAGGGACGCGACCCACAAGTCTGTGCAGCGTTTCTCTGTGGAGGTGTGGCTGCCGCTGGTGGCGATGGAGGCCGCCAGTCAGGGTCAGTTGTGGTCGGCGAGCTTGGCCGACCGCCGCGCCGGTCAGGTGGGCAGGTACAAACGGAAAAAAACGTCCACGGAGTGTCGCAAGACGCCATTCTGACATGGACGTCACAGAGTCCCATTGATGGTACGCTGTCTGACCTTCAGAGAAATGTACCGTCACAGAGAGAATCAAATTTGAGCCTTTT